>JAVYIG010011450.1:0-45000 GCA_035222895.1 Strongylocentrotus droebachiensis
GTTTTTATCCTCTGCATTGCATGTACAACTTTTGAAATCAATAAAAAGAATTGTGTTGCAATTAAGCAATTCTATGTACGTACATGGAACCCCTACCTCTCATCGAATCAAAAAAGAAAACGAACGAGAAACTAGATTTTAATTGTAATGGCCTTATCATTCCTTATCGGAGCTCATTAAAAATTATGAAATACACGTCACAATAATGAGAAGCCGACGACATGATAATACTCTTGTGAATCAACTTTTCAAATATAATGTTTGGAATCTTTCGATAAATGTTTTCTTGAATCTCTCGACAGAAGCTGGACATGCATATTAGTCTATAGGCCATTCAGTAGGTCAGCGGGATTGGTAAAGTACACATAATTGTTTCTCAGAACTGCCTAGCCACAAGCAGCATAGTATTAATATTAATCACCGGCCTGTGGCTATCTAATTTCAAGTCTAGAAGGTACTGGTCAACCCTGATCCCACACCAAATCCTCGTTGAGGTGATGGTGTTTAATAGTCGTGTTTGTACTGGTCCGGTCAATGACTCGGGAAGGGAAATCGTGCACCCCCCCCCAAAAAAAAAAAAATGAAATGCGAATTGTTTTCCCTTCAAAATGTATACATGATTCGGGTGTATTATATAATATCTGGAGCCCCCCCCCCCTTTTTTTGTGCTTGTCACAGTTTTGTTTATGTTGTGTAACGGATCCATCTTTTCGCATGGTTGGTCATAACGGTTTATTTATTTATTTATATATTCATTTTATTTATTTACGTATTTTTGTAGGCCTATGCATTTATTTATCCATTTACTTATTCCTTTATTCCTTTATTTATTTATTATGTGTTTATTAACTAATTTATTTATTTAATCTTGCTTGTCTTAATTTTAGGGGCTTAGCTAGGTTAACACTTCAAAATCTGAAGACCATATACAAACATTCATTTGCTTGTCACAATACTGTTAAGGCATAGGGCCCCTTTTTTAAATCCTGGAGCCGCCCCTACTTAAGGTATGCAATATTGTGCTGTTTCCTCCACAGGGTCTACCAATAAGTGACATAAAACGATACACAATAGTACATATATTTAAAGGGGAGGTCCACTCTAATATTTAGTTGGTTTTAATAAAGTTGGGTTTAGGTCCAACCTAAAATCTGATGAAAAGAAAGAAAGTTATGGATTGTTGAACTTGTAATCAGTGAAACACAAATTTTAAATACTGTGACGTATTTTGCATGCTCCTCCCCGATTACTCTGTACAGAAAAAAATGGGAGGGGGGCTCGCAAGATACGTCACAGAGTTGCCAGTTTGTGTTTGATTGATTGAACCTTCAAAAATTCATAAATTTCTTATTCATAATCGATCAAACTTTCATTGACCTGTTTCTCGAACTTTCTGCTTTTATTACATCCAACTTGATATCAGGTTGGACTTCCACTTTAAGTATTCCCGACCAAGTAAGAACTCTTACCTCCTTCTCTCTTTAAAACACAATGATTAAACATCAAAGTACGATCATCGTATATTTTTTCTAATGGTGATGGCCACCATCTTAATACCATGAGGATCACACACGTTAAATCGTCAGATCAAGTGTAAACAAAATACAAATAATTATTTAATCAAGACGGATTATTTTGCTTTGTCGGGTTTCCTAGATACTTGAAATGCGGTGAGTTGATTTAAATGATATATATTTTGCGGTCTACTCAGCAAAAAATACGTGTATTAAAAGGTCATTGCTCCGGTCAAATAGCTGGGACGAAAGTGATAGAATAATGTTGACGTCTGTACAAGATTGTGGGGGAGGGGAGGGGGGGGGGGCTCTTGCGTAACAGTATGGTGATAATGTACCGTGTACGTAAGGAGTGGATTTTCGAGTGGAATCCACGCTTAAAATATGGAATACACCTACACCCACAAAATATAGGAATCCTCCCTCAAAAGAGCAATTCCATACTTCTTTCTAGTATAGTGTATATTCAAAATTACGATTGGGGTGGATTTAACTCCAAAAGGAAGTGATCCTAACTATTATGGCTCTGAATACTACTGAACTTTCACTTCACAATAACAGTGTACAATAATTATACAGGGTATATGGGAAAAGTCGCCAGGGAAAGTGCAGGGATTCGAGACGGAATTTTCGTTAATAGATAAATAATACCAATACTACTACTAATAATAATGACAACAACAATAATATTAATTATAGAAATAATAATAACAATAACCATAATGATATTAAAAAATGATAATAAATAAAATAAAATGATACTATTGATAATTAAAATAATAATAATAATAATGATAATTCTAATTATAATAATAATAATGATAATAATAACAGTAATGATGATAACAATAATAATGAAGACAAACTCTTATTGCATAAATAGACTGAAAATCTCATAATGCGCTTTATACAATTATACAGCTAAAAACAAAATACAATTTCCTGGTTACATATTTCTACAGATTAATTTATATAATTCATTATATCTCATTTGATGTCAGCCCCAGCCACCTTTTGTGACATTTAAGAACATCATTTTTTTAAATTAAACTCGTTGTAAAGTGCAATGGGTTGAAAAAGTAATAATTATTGCTTAGATAGCTTTTATCTCAACTTAGACGTGAAATCAGATTATCGCATTATCGCAACGATTATTATAATCCACCCTTTTCCAAGGTACTTATGGAGATCAAGATGGCGTCGTGCATAACATCATCATGGTCACCATGTTGATTTCAATTACCAGACAGTCCTCTGTATTATTTCGAAAATGGGAAAGTACAGTAGGCCTATATCTTTCGGGGATTGTTTTGCACTCTCGTCTCTTCAATTTCTTCTTTCATCTTATACGTCATTATTACTAAAAATGAATAACCGTAACCGATTGAAACACTGATATAAACAAGATTTTTTGAGCCATGAACAATAAACATGATCGTAACGCTTTTCAAGAAATCGGCTTATTAAAGGGCAATACCATTGTCTTCATATGTTTGGATTACGTACATAGCCATGTTCAAAATTGTTAATAGGTGATGTAAAAGGCTAATAGAACATGGTTTGTCCATTTGAGTCTTTCCCCTCGTATTTATAACATATAACAAACTATAGAAACACAATAAGTCATTGATACATACAAATTCATTATGTATTATAATTCCTCTTCCATCTCTATATTGATTCCAATAACGAGGGGTACCAAGATTATCCATGTCAACTATTAAAATGAAAGTAACATCGCCTAGTTGATCTGTTAGTCCAACTAAAACAAAACTTTGTCGAGATTCTTCCTCAAGCATTTCAGCGGTAAACTATTAAAATTACTTTCATTTTCACCCGAAATGAATCTTTCTTGCATTTTCATTCATGACGCGACCCGTACTCCTCCACGTTTTGCCTTCCTCGGCAAGTCTTGATCCAGTTTTGTTTCGGATGAGGTTCAAGCCATGGTCAAACCACCATACGATTTACAACTTGCAGAACTCAGATGGTTTACTGTTTAACGTTTTCAAGTCGAAAGAACAGAAATTGGTGAATGATGCACGACGTGTTTCTTCGATATCTAAAAATTAGGAGTTCGTTGGAGTGATTACTAAAACGGGACAGACGAGGGGGGGGGGTGTCCGGGTGTGACGCGGCAAGGGAAAGAATATGTAAACTCTATTATATTGTGGACATCGCAAATAAAGCGATAAAGACAGAGACGCACATAAAGAGAAAACAGAGAGAAGAAAAGTAGGGAGAAAAGGATGTGGAGTGTGAGGGATACAAAATGAGGGAGAGGGAGAAGGAGAAGGAGAGAGAGAGAGGAGAGAGAGAGAGAGAGAGAGAGAGAGAGAGAGAGAGAATGGAAAATTGGCATGATAATTTACATGAAAAAGTTAAAAAAAATTGGGCGTTTGGTGACGTGTGAGAGACGGCTGAATGCAGGGGGAGATGACCAAAACAAAGACGGTAGTAAGTCTGAAAGATAGGGATTAAAAGAGACTAAGCGATCGAGAGAGAGAGAGAAAGAGAGAGAGAGGGGGAGAGAGAGAGAGAAAACAAAATGGGGGGGGGGGGGGGGTGGTGAGAGAAAGAAATCAAGAACATAATGAAGACTCCTTTCGGACAAAGAAAATGCGTTCTTCTAACACTTTCTTCCCTTAATGTCATTACCTTGCCACAGCCTTGATTGATTCTACAAATGGCTTTTCCTATTATTTTCTCCCTATTCTACGGTTTTCTGTACTTTCCCCAAATGGAAACGACAGAAATGGGATGGTCTACTGACGAGCGCAAATTGACTAAATTGACCAAAATGAGCAATCGGGACTTTTTATCGTTTTTTCGATATGCCCACAAAACAACAGTGATTAATGCCCGACAAAAGTGGAGTGTTTGTGTTTTTGAACTTTTGATCACAAAGAGAAAAAAACATGCACGCGATTCCTGTTTTGCCCATTTTCGTTCGAATTTTATTTCTACATTGACACGATCATTGAAAGAAGTAACTTCCTTTTCAAAGTAATCCAATTATTATTATGTTGCTTTTCAATCATGGTTATTCACATTTAGTCAAAGCAGCAAAACAGATCTGCAGATGGTGTGTTCGATGAAGATCATAAAGTCCAAGATTGTTTTGATTGTGTATATAGGACACAGCGAATCAGACCCCCTAAAAAGAATTCAATACATTTTAAAAGAAATCAATGGTAACAATCAACGGGGGGGGGGGGGGGGGGTGATGGAGAATTATAAGAAATTACAAGAAATTGGCTTTCCGTGCTAGAAAGAAGCAACCGTCATGAAATAACACTATTATGTGCCTCAATCCATGTCTTCCATCGTATGAGCCTGTATGGATGGATGTAGTCGAGAATTATTAATCCAGTTCACAATTTCATATTAGTTTCAATCAATTTACTATTTGATGATTGAACGGTGTCGTCTTCATGTGCAAACATGAATAATTATTAATTCATCCATTCTATTAGGTTTCAGGTGGAATCAAAAGTAGTGCAAAATGGCCTATCCCACAAAATAGGGCATTTTAGACCATAATATTTTGATGATAATGTTGCATACTGCAGTTGGATTAAACCGAAAACATGTCAGGATTAACTACTGATATTGTTATGATGATTATGTATTTTGTATTGTGCCACTTAAGAAAATTCAATGAAATTATAATGATAATACAAAATTCTGTTCACAATTAATCTATCTCTATTATTAAAAAAAAAATGTTTACATAAGGTCCTTGGCAAATTTTATTTCCAAAGCTTTATATTTAATAAATGAAGCAGTTGCACGACTCTCTCCGTGTTTGAAGGACCAGAGGGGGGGGGGGGGGGGGCTGACAGCGGTATTCACAGGTACATTCCGCTCTCAAGAATACCCCGCCCCCTATTACTGGCTAAGCTACTGTTTTTGTTTTATTGTTTTCAAGGAAGATGATGACAAATAAAATACAAAACATCTGTAAATATTTCTTTTAAAAGTACTGACATTTTAATACGATTTTTGAGCCTCATAGCATGTTGTTTGTGGGATATCGCTAATTAGAGACGATTTTGGACCGGGTGGGCTTGGGCGGGAAGTTTGAATTGTCGTTGGATGTAGGCTATTCATTCGCCATGTTGATGTTGATTGACATTTTGTCAGATTATCCTTACAACAACAAGGGATGGATGCAACATTCTAGTATGAGATGGAGCACAAGACATTGTTGGTACCACACTTGTATAGGGCACGTAAGTTAAGTAGGATATTTAGGGGCACGCAAACGGCTAGTCAGTGCCACCCCCCCCCCCCCACTTGAATACAAGGAACGATGCCCCCTAAATATTCCGCCTGTTTTAAATCCGAGACCCGAAAGGCAATTGGTAAATCTCATAACATTGCAAAACTTTGTCCACTATTATCCACTCAAAATAATAGCGAAGTTCACTATATTGGCTGACTTAAAGAGTGTATTCAACTTTTAAAAAAAATATATATATACTCCAAACGAAATGATCACCTAAATATAAAAAAATATATATCTACCCCTGTGGATTTTATAGAACAGGTAAATATAGGGCATATGACGTATTAATAATGATACCGAGAATAACGCATAATAATACCAGACCTACAACACTTCACATACTCTCGATATGAACAAAAACAAACAAAGTAAACAAACAAACTTACCCTTGAACTTAAAGCATGAGACATCGCCTTGAATCTTTACTGAGTGGAATCATCAAAACTTGCAAACTTCACTCATCACCTTGAAGACAAAGATCTAGAGGATCAGACTAACTGTTGATTCAACCCGTGAATCATCCAGATACTCCAGACTAACTCCTCCACTTGAACGAGCTACCAAGGAGGCAATCACCATCTGAGCCAGTCAACCGAAAGAAAACAAGAAAGAAGAGGGAATCCTAACACTGTTTGATGTGTGCACTTGGTAGGAAAAAGATCGAAACCAATTTCATGATTCATCCCGACCGCTTAGTCTACGCCAATCCGTTCTAAAGAATATTCCCTTACTTGTGTTTTAAAGCATCAACTGTCAATGACATTGTGGACCGAAGTATGATTTCTATTCATCACAATAAAAAGCACTCTTTCATAATCAAAGCCGTACATTGGTGAAATAACTGGATTATGTTCCATAAATGAATATAAAATGTATTTCGAGCGATTTCTACTTGAGACTTAAAAGGTCATGGCGCTCGGTTGAAAACTAGCATTTGTCATGAATATACTCTACAGTACGCGGGGGATTGCGGGTATGCGAATTTGACAACAACCAGACTTGTGTGTTTATGTCATTAATTTCTGAAAGTGAAAACAAAACCACTTTTGTATGAAAGAGAGCGAATTAGGATGGGGTGAGGACAGGGTAATGGGTGGGTAGAATGCGAGTGTAGTATGGAAAGGTATGCTGTACTCATTGCATAATGAGGTCCCCTCCCCACCCAGGCCGCTCTTTTCAAAATCTAATTTCAAGAAACAAAAAAGTGTTTCATGTTTGCTCCATTCAGCGAAACAATGTTCTGTATAAAAAAAAACATTTTCGCATGCAAGCAAGCAGCAATAACGGGGCAGTGAACTACTTTTTGATGCGGATTATTGAGAAAAACACTGACGTCATACGAAAAGTATGCAGAACGACATTGACCCTTCACTCTCATCAAACGAATCCGTAGATAAAATATATTATCGCACCAGAACTGCAAGAACGTACTGTTATGGCATACAATATTTTGTGTGTCGAAATGTACATTGTAATATTCAATAATCATATAAATGTCAGATGTACTTTCTGATATTGCATTGATAAAATACAACATACAGATGAACAATCTTCATGGATTTAGTATTTCCTTGTATTCAGGAAGGATAGATGAGTGGCATGACGATGATCAAACGTGTAATTAACATAATTATTAAAGGCTATTATACGCGTGAGTATCATTGAAATCGCCTTTGTAGGGAATGCATTTTTAAACTCGAGATCAGGGTGAAAATGAAAGTAATTCTAATATTTTACCGCTGAAATGCTTGAGGAAGAATTTTCATTTTCTGCAAAAGTTATAGAAAAAAATAAAAGGAAATAGCAGTTTCCTTGATATCTACTCCTCTTTTCCCAGGTAAGCGATGGTGGGGGTGGTGTCATGTTTGACCAAAAAAAATCTGATAAAAAAGTTAAAACAAATATTTGGCTCAATTTTGATATTATAATGTTCTTTATCATGGCAAACGTTAAAGATCTGTTTAAGGGGATATTTGCTGACTTACATTCTATGCTACCCATTCTTTTCCTTTTTCAAATTATTATTTTGATAAGATTAATGTTTTGGGAAAGGGGGCAGGAGCAGAATAAGCGAGTTCGTAATTAGGATTTGCGCATGGGCAGATAAAGGTCATTCGTACCCAATTATTGTAAAACCATTGAGACGAATCATCGTGCTCATGAAAGTTATGTAATCAGTATTCATTTATGTACCAACAGTACATTGATACACAGGTGGAAGTATTCTTCTCAAGAGGCAAACAAAAGGTATTCATGAAGCACCTCCATCACTTTGGCAGTGATTATTCTAAAATGCACAGGTGGGAAGTATCCATCGTGTCCAAGATCTGTGGATATTTTGGGGTCAAGCGGTCCAGAGCTATTTACGAACTCGCTTATGATAGGGAGAGGAAAGAGAGAGAGGGAGGAGAGGGAAGGGAGAGACACAGGTAGAGAGACAAAGAGAGAGACAGAGAGAGACAGACAAACAGAGCAATGATGAGAGAGAGAGAGAGAGAGAGAGAGAGAGAGGGGGTGAGAGAGGGGAGGGAGGGAGGGAGTGAGAGATTATGAGTTGGAGTGATAGAGAGAGATAGGGGCAGAGGGAGAAGACAGGAGAACATGTTTGATTACATACTAAAAGAAATACTTTCTATAAACGCATGATTACGAGATTGAAAAGTACATTGATTGGTTTGATTATCAAAAGGGTAAAATTTTCTCATTTGCATCCCTTGAGTAGCTACTCCCGATCTTGTACATGTCATGTACAGTATTTTGTAAAAGCAACACAGAATGAGGTTTGAAGTCAACAGCTAAAAACAAACAAGAGAGGGCAGTATTGCACAACCTTTTCTCTGCATGGAGATTAGAACAGCCAACAGCTCAAGAGCACTAATCTCTGTGGGGGGGGGGGGGGGGGTTCCGCAGAGATCAGAGCTCGCAACATGGACTACTGACATTTCTCTAAAAAATTATAAATCACAATAAACAGAAACAGAAAAAGTGTAGATGAATGACCCAGGGACATGGACATGGACATGCCTTTAGAGGGCGACAGACATCCACGTAAACAAGACTTACAGTACAAGAGTAAGGCAACCCTGATGGGGGGAAATCCGAAATGTTTAAACATGTTTTGGTAGTTATCAGTCAAACTAGAAATGTTTCAGAATTATAATGGCATCATACGTCTAGATTTCATTTACTACATGCTGCTTTCAAAAAAAGTTATAGTTATGAGAAGTTTGTTATCTTCTTTTTTTCTGCTCCTTTCATTCATCCCCATCTTACACTGCTCTCAATTCCAACATCTCAAATCCTTTCATTTTGTTCAACCCACAACACGCCAAGCTAGATGAACCAGAACCTACATTTTCCAATCAGTAAGAAGATTTTGAGCATGCAACTGCCTGAAAACTTGCACCATGCACTTCTTTATATCCTACAATGATAATCCATGAAAGAAACATACCAGCCACATTGTAAGGATGGTATAAAACAAGTATGATTTTAATACAACCAAATATCCATGTCCAGTATACATATATTTCAATATAATTATAATCAAGATTAACAGAATGAAACAGTTTTAGTACATACACAATACACATGCATATTTTTGTTAGAAATTAAGTGATGATAAATTAAATTACTTTTGTCACTCATTGCAAGATGCTATATTCCTGATGAAAACACTAAAATGTGATCAATTTGACATACAAAAAAGTGACAGCAGAAAACATGAACAATACAGTCTTCATCATACAAAGATATGTATGAACAAAAAAAAAAAGAGTTAAGACATTATATACTACAATGTAAGAAAATCCAAAGATTTATTAATCAATAAAGTTACAAAATCTATATAAGTACATCTACATTGTACCCATCATTTCTAACCTTAATTATAAATTTCTAATGTGACCTATTTTAATGTCCAAGTGCTCTGTACTTAGCATTGTCAACAAGTAATTAAATGTACAAAGGCCACTTGGTTTAAAGGGCAATCCAACCGTGCATGTTCATTTGAATGAAAGCAGAAAAAATAACGGAATGGCGAAAGTTTGAAATAAATCGGACCAATAATATGAAAGTTATGAATGTCTAAAATATGAGATCACTAAGTCTAAGTAAATGTCACATGGGCACTTTGGTCATTAGATTGTGACATACAATGTAGTCACAGATAACTCTGCTTTTTGATGTGTACAAAAATACTATTAATATGTTTTCTCCTAAGTGCCTTCTCCCTTGGGGCACTACTCAACTCATGTCATGGATAGCATGTTATTATAGGTCCTCTACAGAGAATAGACCCTCTCGAGTCATATACATTTGAAAAATTGACAATTTAGCAATTTTGTGTGTTGGAATATAAATGAGAGAGTTGCCCGCCACTACACACAGGGACATCACCAATTTGGAGAGCCCATACCTGTAGTGATTACAAATTTCAAATATTCATAACTCTCTGATTCCATTCAAACTTTCACCAGGTTACTTCTTTGATTTTTCTGCTTTCTTCTATAGTAATTTGCTAACAAAGTATCAAGGTTGAATTTCCCTTTAATAGAAGTATGGAATGTTAATAGAGTTAAGTATTATTTGAAACATTTCGTTACATATTCAAATATTCACCATGTTAATGCATAATTTCACCATGATTCAAGCTTCTTGGTGTACTCTCTCAAAGCATGCAACCCAAAAAGAAAGAAGCTATGCATGTCTAAGGATTGAATCTTGATCCCCAGCATACAAATAAGATGTTTAAAAAAATCAATACATGTACATGTACATGTATGAAGGTCTAAAAATGAAAATAGGATATCAACAAAGTTGAATGCAATAGAATGCTGCCGGAGTTTTTACAAATTACCGGTATTCTCCTGGAAGAAAGATCAAGTCACGTTCTTGTGTGTTCTTACTGTAAAATGGATGGATTTCACAGTTGCACATGTGTGGTTGTACAATAGTTGATGGCAGAAAAATCATGCTGGAAGACTTTTAAACTACCAGTAAGTAATTTGTTGTCAGATATTTTGTCATCATCATACAAATTATTACTACTACTGACTGCTTTTTTTGTTTTTAAAACATAAGAATTGTACTCCAACGTACATTGAGCCTACTCCTGACGTGTATTCACCATGTAAATTACAGATAAAATTGTGACCTGGGTAATCATTTGAAAATTAAAAGAGTTAGGTCTACTTATCAATTTCTTGTAATAATCATGTGATAGTTTGGTACAGATCAACGTTCATCATATATCAATGCAGCATGTGGATACTGTGTACTTTGAACCTGACCTTGTTTGTGAATCAATTATATATCCTACAGATATGACTGTACAAAGGTCTACATGTACGTATACACATTGTACCTCAGCTTGCAGCCTACTGTACTGTATTAAGGGTATTATGATGAAAATAAGAAAACCTTCAGATAAACAAATTATGATTATTGGCTCGTAGTTTTGCCTTCCAATATGATTGAAAAATGTATCCCCTAACCAGAAAATGAATACATTAACATGTACATGTATTTCTGACAAAAAAACATAATTTATCACATGCACACAATATTTTAGCTTAACAAAACAGGAAGATATCAAACTGATTTGTAGGCTAGTAATTGCGATTGTATGTTATATGTTCTTTTCTACTGTAAATGTCTTAACTTCTTAACTCTCAAATTGCAATCTGCAATCAACCTGCATGTTTGTTCTTTTTCGGAAATGCTAAAATTAATAAAGACCTACAGTGTATATAGACTAGTTCCTCTGAAAATTTAAAAAAAAAAAATTTAGACACAGTAATCAGTACAATACCAAAAAGATTCTTAACTCCTTAATAAAATGTATTACAGTGTAGCAGACCCCCACCGCCCTAACAAAAACACCACGTACATGTAAATATCCTGATGAATTTAGGAGTAACTTTTTCAAAATCCTCTGGACATGAAGCCATCTGAAACATTACATAGTTCATGATCCATTACAAGCAGCTTCCAAGGTGGAGGATACATACATGTATGCACAAGTACACTGAAGAAACTGGTAGAACCTCTGAATTTCTCTGATCTAGTAGCAGGACTTCTACATGTATTGAAGACAATAGATCATTGATTGGGAAGAGGAAATTCTCATGACTGTAGTAATTGTACCTCGTCTAGATCTATATGTATCATATAATTAATATATTGCGTTTTACTGATTTATCATGAACGGATGAAATGTAGCGCCATACCACTACAGGCATCATTAAAAGGGTATGGTCATTCCATTTTCATTTGACTCGACTGAAAAATATCCGGGCAATTGAATTGATCTTGGCAGCTGATGATGCACATCGGTCAAGCAAATGAACGGTAGGCTGGTGATCGTGGTTGAGTTAAACAGCAGAGATGTGTTGACCTTGTAGACATCTTGTTTGAAAGTACATGTAGATACACATGCATTGCAGCTCTTTTCTTAGAATGCCTCACGTTTGAACCTGTTCTCCAAAATTAGTTGAAAGATGTGGATCGAAGTCTAATTTTAGACGAGATCAAGTAGATTTAGATCTGCAAAGATGAGTCATTAACCTGGCTGGGTCCCTCTCTGATTATTGATTTCCATGTTTTATTAATAAAAGTCTGAAGTTTAGAGGAATCTTTTCCACTGATACAATAATCACACATTGTCATTGACAATCCAATTCACAATCACAGCTCAGCATGTTTTCATCCCTCGATTCAATTTCAAACTTGTCATTTCATGATTGTTGATTTTAAGACATAAGAAGTCTGGGCAGAAGTCTGAATCTAATAATCATAAGTATTATCCTTATAATCTCAATCTTGTCAGTCACTCTCATCAGTAATCTCCCCTCTTTTTTCGGGCGTAACAACCCAAGCAGGCGAAAATGCCCACAATACCGATAAAGAGTCCGCCGATCAGGGCGATGGTGTCGCCAGCTCCCCAGGCGTGTGCACCGGGAAAGCAGGCGATGCAAGCGATGAGCAGGAGAAGAACTTGCCACATTTCCGCCATTCTGAAATCACAAGAAAGATGGGTCTCTGCTTCGGTCAATGTAGATAACAGGTCAGGCAAGTTCCGCGTCAAATTAATTGACAGCAAGATTAATAAAATCAAGAGATTTTCACTGTTAAATACTACAAAATACAGCGAATGCACGCAACCTAAGCTTAGCCGATCCAACTTTCAGTGAACTGAATGATCATGTGATCGGGGGTGTTTACACGTGTACATTGCGCCAATGACGTCGATTCGTTACTATTCTTATTTTGAAAGAATGTGAACGCATCGCAGCTAGGAAAACAGTGATAGCATGCAGGAGCAATCTAAACTCCCTGGATATAGATAAAAGGTGAGCAGTAGTGGGAGCATGAGATCGGCAGTATAACAACAATCCAGATACAAGAAGAAAGATGACAATTTTAAGAGAGAGAGAGAGAAAGGGGGGTGGGGGGGGGGGGGGGGGAGACGTGGGAGATACCACGGACGTGCACCGGAGGGCGTCCAAGCATGGCAAGGGAAGAATCACCACATGATATGCCCCACCCCTTTCTCTCTCTCTTTCTCTCTCTCTCTCTCCCTCTCTCTCACTCCCTCCGCTCTCTCTCACTCGCTTTCCCTGCAGCTAATTCTCCCTTCATCCTCCAATCTGAACCCGTCCTTTTTTTCATGCAACCTTTCCAGACTTTATCCAATTTTTCAAAAGCTGTCATATTTCTGTCTTATATCATTTTCTTTCAATAAAACCAAGTTTCTCAGAAAATCTGTAACCTTTAAATCTGTCTTTATCCCAATAATTCCTTTTTGGCATATATCTTTTTTCCTCCCCACCTTACAGTTCATAACATTCCCAAGGCCCTACGTTTGCCACCCTAACCATAACCTTCACTGATCACATCAGGTAATATCGGCCCTTTTCTTTTCTTTTCTCCCACACCGTGATCACCCAGTTAAAGAGATGGTTGATTTCTAGGGAAGGTGAACAAATATTTGTGAACCGTCTTTTTCATTCTATTTTCAATATAATAATAATAATAAATAATAATAATAATCTTTTAAAGTCCACTCCAAATTTTATTAAACCGAAAATATGCCCTCATATTTGAAATATGACAACGGTTGTTATGTGGACCCCAACTTTCATGCCACATATTTGTGTAGTCCGATTTAAATACATTTCTGTGAACAGTCCATGTGACCTTTAGCAAACCTGGGCCAATTCAATAACAGACAAGAAATGTTACATAGATGACTGATATATATTATTATTTCAATATTTACATCAATGGAAAGTATGTCACATAAGAATCACAGTAAAATGGGAAAATATTTCACTATTGTCATATAAATAGTTGGGTTATACATGTTCCATAGTATTATAATTATTAATACAGATTTCAATTCCAGTATTAAGAAACAATGGCACAACCCACAACCATAAGTGAACAAAACATAGGCAGGATTACACATTTAAGACTAAATTATTGTAAAATTGTATTAAAATTATATTATTGAATATTATTTTCAGCCATTATTGATCCATTCAATTGCATCCAATGTATTAACAATATACATCAATTGATATTTTCCTTTTAAAAAAAGAAGAAAGAAAGTATACAATATACCATATATCACTACCAGTATTCCTTCTAGAGGATGTTGATTTAATATTCAGGAGGGGAGGAGAGAGGATGCATACAATCATGGACCTACTACAATGTAGCCAAATTTCCATATACTCATTGAGAGATTGAGGAGGCAACTGCCCCCTTCCCCATCCCCTCCTGGAGTAATGCCCCTACTTCCTTTAAATCAATGTACATTTTCAACTACAAGTCAGGTTGAATGCTTACCGGTAATATATAAAAAAATAAAAAATAAAAGTAATATCAATCAAAACAAATAACATAAAATCAACAATAATCCAGTATTAAAGGAAGCAGATAATTTTTTGGAAAACAAACCTTGAAATCAAAGAATAGTAGTGAATACAGACTGTCGTAATTAATTATTTTGTCTCACATTCATCAGAGTAAATCTCGAGATTGAACAGAAAGCTGAATCAGATGAGTGCAAGATGAAAAGCTATAGTTTGTATTTATTTAACGCTATTCATTAAGGTTGTTTTCCAAAATCTTATCTGCTTCTCTTTACTGGTATCAGTTTATAGTACCAATCAGTTAAATTTTGAAATGAAGGAAAACTTAACATTTCTAGGACCTTTAGCACCATCTATCTATATCAAAATATATTCATCCACACTTTTTTCGTTGTAAAATAAATGGGAACTGCGCGCAACAAAAGTACTGCGCTTATTTACTGAACTCTGTATTATAAGATACACAAGTGTGAAGCATAAGAAAAAACTGGCGCGGTATTGTAACGTCATATTTGAACAAGCCTTTACCGATAAACAGTTTTGAACAGAAAAAATGAATATTGCTCTGTTATAACAGATGGCAGATACACAATGACCAGATATTGGGGAAATTAACATTGCGGCCATTGAAACCTTTTGGGTCTCGTTTAACAAAACCTTTGTTAAAGACAGCCAGACTTGGCTAAAGTCCTTGAGCATCTACGGGTGGGGTTATATTAACATATACCTCAAATCTTATATTCTAAAATAATTTAAAATATCTAATTTAGATTTATGTACATATAGAGTAGATAACTATTCCACTCAAGCTTACTGTACTTATGTTTTTAAACACAGGTTCTAGGTACAATGGTAGTGAATCCCTGATAAACAGTGTCAAACTTCCAATATGACTTGTGAAGCAAAAATTTTCTTCGGTGGGATATGAAAAAGACTCGCTAGCATTTTCTACCTTGGATATTTACAATATTACTGCATAGATATTCAATTTCATTGCACTGTACTGTAGCAAATACACTGTACAAATAATACCTTCCTGACCAGGTTCATTACTTTCAAAGAATAACTGCAATTTCTGGCAAGTATATTCAGTTTCATGTTTAACTGTCTGTCTCCAAGATGAATATTAGTTGTACAATCATTCTAATTTATACTTTTAAGAATAGCACAATTAAAATAAGTTTAAACTAGATGGAATTCGACTGCGCGCAGTCGAAAATGATGCCTCCGTCATAGAGCAATTTTACAAACCAAAACAGAAGAAATTTTTCAAATTCAAGTTCAATTGTAATCCATTGACAGGTTCTCAGAATATGGTGATTACAAGCAATTTCTCATATACATATATGACCCTTTGATCTTTGACCTCATGACCCTAAAATCTACTCAGTTCATTGGCTCTGCAAGTAACATACATGACCTAATTTTGGAAGGAATCCATCAATCGCTTCTTGAGATAACGCGGTCACGAGCTGTTTTTGCATACATAATGTGCGCTTTGGCCTTTGACCTTTGACCTCATGACCCCTAAATCTAATCAGTTCATCGGCTCTGCAAGATACATACATGACCAAAGTTTGGCAGGAATCCATCAATCGGTTCTTCAGATAACGCGATCACGAGCTGTTTTTGCATACCTAATGAGCCCTGTGACCTTTGACCTTTGACCTCATGACCCCAAAATCTAATCAGTTCATCGGCTCTGCAAGATACATCCATGACCAAAGTTTGGCAGGAATCCATCAATCGGATCTTCAGATAATGCGATCACAAGAACGGGACGTACGGGACGTACGGACGGACGGACAACCCGAAAACATAATGCCTCCGGCTACTTCGTAACGGAGGCATAAAAATCAATGAAAATAGTAAAATGTAAATCTAACACTACAAGTTAAAGCAAAAATAAAATTCAAGCACCATTTTATAGAATATCAATTAATTATTTTCTCTACGTAAAAATACATGCATGTCATAATATTTGGTTTTAATGGAAAATTTCAAAAATTATTACGTTGTGTATTAAATTTCTTTATATCAATATATACAGCAATCTCAAATAATGAGCGATAGAAGAATGTGTTCATCGTAAACCCTGTATGAGTGGCATATACCGCAGTGTCAAATATATTCAGAATAATTTACAATGAGACAGGAATCACTTATAGACCCAAAT
This sequence comes from Strongylocentrotus droebachiensis, assembly GCA_035222895.1. Taxonomy (NCBI): domain Eukaryota; kingdom Metazoa; phylum Echinodermata; class Echinoidea; order Camarodonta; family Strongylocentrotidae; genus Strongylocentrotus; species Strongylocentrotus droebachiensis. The sequence goes on from JAVYIG010011450.1 coordinate 16,861, forward strand.
AGATTATTCCCTGAATAACATATAAATTATCAATAACGAAATCACAAAGTAGTACTGTAAAAAAATGGCAGTACGACGCTCATGTACACATTAATAATACAAAATAAAAGTGAACAAAAATACCTCTGGTAGTGAATAAAATTTGTCTGACACATATACAAATGAATTTGAGCAACTCTTCTTATCTCATAAGTAATTGAATGGAGATGTGCAACAAGTTAAAGTACATATTTGTGTTCCTTCATTATACTTTAGAATTTAGCTCAATATAAAATTATTTCTATACAATTTAGAATTTAGATCAATATACATGTATTTCTATACAATTTAGAATTTAGTTCAATATAAATGTATGCAGATACAGATAAATGTATCAGCAATTTTCTTCAATCCTTTAATCTGTTAATATTATTACAGCTTCCTGGTTGAATTAAGAACAGTCATAATACAAATTTCATATTTGAATATGATCTGGCAAGTCAAACAGTATTTGATAGTCACACAGAAATTTGTATACTAGGTGCTAAAAATATACAAAATAAACTATTCCAACCTTAACCTTCACTATATTATATAGCTTTTTTGATCATAAAATGTAACAATATAATTATTACCACAAACTCTTTATTATTCATTTTCATACAGAGTACTTTGTGCATAAGCTATCAATCTATTTCCAATTGACATATATACTACAAATGCAAGTTTACAAGGTACTGGCTTAAATTCAACATAGAGTAATAATTAAAAAAAATAAAGCCTCAGTATTTAACCAAACTGTCACTAGCCATCTTCAAATATGTAACACAAAAGCTTTCCATCACATTTCTCTTCATATTTAAGGTATATATATATATATATATATATATATATATATATAAATGGCTAAAAACAAGGCAAAATAATAATTTGTAAGATGTCATATTCAGAGGTAAGAAATGAAGACCAATCAGGTAGCAGACCAACACCATTTTACTGACCACACACATATAACAAATAATGAAAGCACCATTGGAAAGATTGGAATAAATTTCAAAAACATTTAAAGAGAAGGTTGAGTTCTGGGAAGAGGTGAAAAATAATTTGTGAGCGTTACTCATTCTTATTATGCAAGTGTGGAAGAACTTCAGATAAGACATGTTCCCTGAAAAGCATGGCTCTTCAAATGCCTTCATATTCTAAATATGCATGTAACATCGTAAAAATCGGGGGGCCAGCTTTTTACGCCACGTGTTCGTGTAGTCCCATATACATCTTTCTGTGTACAGTGTTTGTAACTTTACCAAGTCTTGGCCAAATTTCTTATCATTTTGATGATTCCAGAACCTTGCAATACACACAAATTCTTATATGCTAGATGATCAACCTTTTCTGGTCGGTTCCACACCGTTTCTTTCACAATGCAATCGCATGACCAGAACTCAACTTCATCTTTAAACTTGATAAAAAAGAAAAAGTCCACCCTTTGGCGACCCTTTTTTTACAAAAAAAAGGCCTCTAAAGTCTCACTTTTCTAGTTCATTCAGATTCACTGAGCTCACAACTTCATACATGCAAAACGTGACAAAAACATTGGTTCCTGTGGCAGGCTCTGTTCCAGCAATGACCATTAAGAAGCTTAGCGAAATGAAAGGGGCATAAAAAGACACGTCCTGAACGCAAAATGCATCATTGTTGAAATTTTATTTTTATTCTACTGAGGTAGTCCCATATGATTGCGACACAGAGCTAGTAATTATCTCTACTACCTTGATTAGACTTAATATTGCCCCAAAATGACATCAATTGTCATCATCACATTACACCTTTTCATCCACATATGTCATGAATTATTATTCGTTTTGCGTTACAGATGCTTCTTTTCGTACCTCTACATTACGCTATAAAGCAATTTATGTGACATTACATCCAGTTTAAGGGTGAGGTACTGGTGTCAAATTTAGCACTACAACCAACTTAAAGAGAGCTAATGGTCCACATTGAAAGGAATTGCTTTACCACGTTCTAACTAAGTTGTATCAACTTGTATGCCTCTAAAACTCTCAAAACAACACACCTAATACTTTTATTGCCATGCACTTCTGGTTTATGTGCTTATCGGTGGGTCATGTTCACACTCCTCTTCCTCAACCTCATTGTCATGCGTAATGTACATTCTTTAATCCTAACACAAACACCAAATCTGAACACACCTAGTCATTTCATTACTAAGCACCCATGGTTTAGGTGCTTATCGGTGGGTCATGTTCACACTCCTCTTCCTCAACCTCATTGTCATGCGTAATGTACATTCCTTAATCCTAACACCAACACCAAATCTGAACACACCTAGTCATTTCATTACTAAGCACCCATGGTTTAGGTGCTTATCGGTGGGTCATGTTCACACTCCTCTTCCTCAACCTCATTGTCATGCGTAATGTACATTCTTTAATCCTAACACAAACACCAAATCTGAACACACATAGTCATTTCATTACTAAGCACCCATGGTTTAGGTGCTTATCGGTGGGTCATGTTCACACTCCTCTTCCTCAACCTCATTGTCATGCGTAATGTACATTCTTTAATCCCAACACAAACACCAAATCTGAACACACCTAGTCATTTCATTACTAAGCACCCATGGTTTAGGTGCTTATCGGTGGCTCATGTTCACACTCCTCTTCCACATCAACGTCATCGTGATGAGTAACATCAAATTCCTTTCTGACGTAATGTTCCTTGTAGAAGAAGAGCAGTACAGCGCTGATTCCAAGGGCTCCCAGCATGACCCAGTTCAACCAAGTCAAGGAAGAATCTGGAGTCATCAAATAATAAGAATAGAAAGAAAAAAGTGGTGAGTTGGGATTGGGTTAATGCAGTAATACATTTCAGTACATATATAAGGAGAGTTGGCCAAAGGATCAAAAGTATACACATCATTTAGAGTAGAGAATGAAAACGGACTTGATCCATTATAGATAATTAACAGAGTTATGAATACAGTATCATTAGACAGAATATTAGTTACTCTTCAAAATGAAATATAATTCAAGGCCACAGAGGTTATAACCTTTACACAGGAATTGCCAAAGTTGGGTATTCTTTTTTTTTTTTATACAGTGCGTCCCAGAAAAAACGAAACCGAGAAGTATCGTTGTTTTATCATAACTTAATCACAACCATAATTAATGAATGATACATATTTGGAAAGCTTAGAGTCTCCTCTTTCAGTTGATGCTACTCAGATGATGCATCTTTCACGCATGAGTGATTAAAAGCAATTTGAAGGAAGGAAACCAAAAAGACATTTGGCGGGCGGTATCTGAATTTCGAAGAAAAATTCACATTTCTAGAAAGTTTAGTTTCTGCCCTTTCATATGACACCTCAATCAGGAAAAATGAGCGAGGAATAACAAAGTTCTGTTTATTTAAAGTAGCCCTTACATTTTCATAATTTTAACAAACGAATTCGTTTTCACTGGGTGCCTGCCGTAGCAAAAAGCAGATTTGACAAAAGACTTAACTCCGTTTCGTTGACAATCAGCCATGCATGAAGACTCTCGTCTACGGTTGATTGTCAACGAAACGGAGTTAAGTCTTTTGTTAATTTCGTTTATTGATACGGCAGGCAGCCAGTGAAAACGAATTCGTTTAATAAAATTATGGAAAGGCAAGCACTACTTTAGACAAACAGAACTTTGTCATTCCTCGCTCATTTTTCCTGATTGAGGTGTCATATGAAAGGGCAGAAACTCAACTTTCTAGAAATGTGAATTTTTCTTCGAAATTCAGATACCGCCCGCCAAATGTCTTTTTGGTTTCATTCCTTCAAATTGCTTTTAATCACTCATGCGTGAAATATGCATCATCTGAGTAGCATCACATGAAAGAGGAGACTCTAATCTTTCCAAATATGTATCATTTATTAATTATAGTTGTGATTAAGTTATGATAGAACATCGATACTTCTCTGTTTCGTTTTTTCTGGGTCGCACTGTATATACTTTATAGTTGTTCATACAATGATGTACGTCTTACGTACAATGTATCCTGCATATTTGGGTAATGCATGTAAAGAATGAAAGAAAATTGATCTGCAAAAGACATTGGATGGTGTGATAAAGATTCTGATTTGTATGCTTTCTACAAGCATTCAAATTAATCTAAATACAACAAATATATTGACACCCAATGTCAAAGAATATGGGCATTGTATATATCATAATAATAACAAACAAAAAAAGTCATCTGTTATATTGAATAACTACAGTATTGAATATCTAAATTTTGTAAATTCATTCTTTCATTCACAGTGTATATCAATTCTGATGGCAGAAATATCGTTGTAGATAATGGAAAGTCATGAGTTGTCAATAAACAACAAATTTGTTAAAGGTACTATGTCCCATTTGCAGGCCCAAAAAATGAATAATATAATTCCAACGGCATATGAAAGATAATATTAATTTAGAATTTCCCTAAAACAAGGGGGGCTTGAAAATGTCTTTAAGTGGGAAAATAATGACTATCAGTTGTCGAATCAACTTAAGAGCTATAGAGCCAGTAAGTAATAGTCTGATTTTCAGACCATTGTACCGAATGGTCGTACGTTTTATGCTGCGCAAAGATTCAATCAGTTTAATTTGGCCATTACAAGAAGTGGGTTATTGATGTAGACAAATGCTCATGTACCCTTTACAGCTCATTTTATGTATGTTATTACCAAAGAAGAAAAAAATCCAGTCAGTCACTCAATAGTGTCTGACAGTGAAGTCTAGCAAGTAAACGGGTTTCCTTGCATAATTTGAATATTAGGACACAGCTAACGTTTAAATTTCACAGATAGGACATACATGACATATTCATAATTCCTGCAAAGTTCTACAGAATTTGAGGTTGGCTGCAAAAGGGACATGGTATCTTTAAGGACAAAACAAAACTTACTTGATATGAATATTGGGAGGAGTAGGAAGACCAAGCCAGTAACGTTGGCGAGCCATGCCATGAACATACAACTGGTCTCTTCCCCAGTGGGGAAAGCACCCTCTGCCGTTACCTCAAAGATAATAGGTACCATGGAGTTGACGAAGAACCCAAACAGGATGACCGAAGCATACAGATACACTGCGATAGAGGAAGGAAGGTCAGTGTTAAGATTCAGTTTAAAGCCCGTCTTTACTAGTTTGGCCAGGAGGGATTAGGCTACACCCAACGTGGTCACTGACAGGTGGCTATCTCATCAACTTAGCTCTCAAATAACATAAGAAAAAGAGGATCATGGTGGACCAACGGGCAGCGCTTAGGCATTGTTTCTATATAGAGGGAGCAAGTAGCTACTAGTAGTACAGTGGGACTTTAACATGTGTATTAAAGATCCTTCATCATCATCATCATCTTCATCAGTGAATATAAATATGATGATGATGATGATGATAATTAAAGATCCTTCAAAGAAACTCTTAAAAGTAGTCTTTATGGTCAGGTGGTCCTCACAAACAGATTCAGGTTTCAATGAGAAACACAAATGAGGGGGGAAAATGTCAGTCCTCAAAGAGAAGTGGTATTGATTTACAAGTTGTTGCTACATGTATGTATTTACAAGTTAACCCTCTGGTAGATTTGATTATAGCATATTGGTTTGCTGTCAAATGAAACTCCATTTCATTCAAGCTTGTTTATATTCATAGAAAATTAATGATAATTATGATGATAATTATGATAGCTACATTCATATTGTACATTCATCCATCGCATATCCATCCTATGTTGCAGTCCTCTTCTTTTCTCTTTCTCCAAGCTCTCTATACTCCTCTCCTCTTTGTCTATCCCTTTCTTCCTTTCTTCCATTCTTCCATTTATAATGTATAATTGCACATGTGTATTCGGGCGTACCCATTACAAGCTCTGCTTATCGGGTTTCGTGCCTTCTTCCTTGTAATACAAGTTCTTTGATTATATTTATGTTCCTACGTATAAATTGTATTGTTTGAACAGATGTCAAATATGTTGTCAAATTGAATGGAAGAAAATAAATGTTCATTTGAATTGAATTGAATTGAATCCTAGGGGATGCTCAAGGTGCAGGTATACTATTATTTACCCTGGCCTTAGCCCAGCTGTACATAACATTGCATGGATGGGCAAGACAGGCTAATGTATCAGATCAAAAAATTGTACTTCATGGTGATCACCACCAGGATCAAATATACAGCAGTATCTGTGTGAATAGAACTGAGCAGGGCCCTGTTTCATAAAACTTGTTATCAATAAAGAGATGCAATAATTGTTACAAGCCACTGGAAATCCTTATATTTGATTGGCTATTTATAAGCAGATTTGGCTCTTGTTACTGATGAAGAGTTTTGTGAAACAGGGCCCAAATGTGTATTGGTTGGAGGGAAACTAACCTGTACTGAATGGAATGAGACCATTGGCTAGCAGGAGAACCCAAACAAAGCCACCGCATGCTCCACACATCAAGAGCATCAGGATGGCCTTCATCTTGCCACCAAGACGATCTACAAATCTGCATTTTGAGTAAGAAATAGAGTTAGATGCTGCTTGTAAGTGTGGACTTGCATGGTGATGTAGATACATGTATACACGCTATGAACATGACTGACAAAGAAAGCGGACAAACTATACAGTTCCTCAGGTAGACAAAGGAAAATCCCTTCACTGCTATTATGTAAAAATGTGTAGAACAGGTGTCACATGCATATTCACCTTTTTACATAATAGCAGTGAAGGGATGTTCCTTTGTCTACCTGAGGAACTGTATATTTTGTCCGCTTTCTTTGTCTGTCATGTTCATAGTGACAGTAGGCTTGCGGTGCACCATGTGAGAGAGAGGGAGGATTGAGGAGTCCTGAAAAGGACTCTTGGTAATCTTTCTTGAGGGTTTGTTAGTCCTGAAAAGGTCTGTTGGTATAGTCTTGAAAAAGACTGTTGGTTATCTTTTTTAGCTTATAAAATTCTCTCAAATTTAAGCAATTCAGAACCTTCAAAATAACCGTCTTGAGCAATGGAAACTCACACTCTCTCCTAAGGACAATTTTATACAACAGCAAGTTTTCTTGGGAACCACTTCTATCTTGACGGATGGGGGCCCGCCTTATGGCCCCCAGTAGGTCGTAGGGACAGTGCCCCTACCAGGAGTCCATGACGTGGAGCCCAAGGAAGCTCTCGAGTTTGAACAATCCAGAGCCTTTAACCCTATCTTAACTGGGCTATTTCAGACCAGGTTTTTACTGGGGGGGGGGGGGGGGGGGTATGTATGTATTTTATTGTTTTTGTTTTTTTATTTCATTTATAACTACAATTCAACTATTTTGACCCCAAAACAAACTTTAAACAAGACTGAATAACCAATGTTTTATCTATTTTTAGGAAAAATGACTTTTACATATGTTTTGTACACAAATCACGAAAATGATCGATTTTCTGGCTGACATGCATAGACAAAAGTTCACGTGACCGTGTAACCGTACGTCAGATTTTCGAAAAAATTGTTTTAAAAGATGCGTAAGACTCGAAAGTAAAAAGTCATGAAAGGAAAATGTTATATTTGCCGCGGTTTCGGAGTAGTCGCGAAATTTCTACAGGGGGGGGGGGTCAAATTGACCCCCCCCCCCCCCCAGTTAACATAGGGTTAAGATGGCTGTCTTGAGCGATAGAAACGGACACTATGATACAGAAACTGTCATTGGTTGGGGTAATCATAACCTGTAGTTTAAGCTTAACATTAATTAAGCAAGCTTTTGTCTACTCCTGTGGACTTTCTCCAGCCAAGTGATTATTCACACACTTTCTTTCACTGAAGTGAAGATAGGGGACAATGAATTGCCAGAGTGCCTGAATGAGATGAAATACTCAATCTGAGGGTTCTTTGGTGCTCTTTTAAAATGCTTGCCTACTGAATTTTAGGGTTACTGGTATAAGCTAAAACTACTTGAGCCACACAAAAGGTTGATTTGGGAACCACTTCTACCTTTACGAATGGATGGGGTTCAAAGTGTTGCAATGCAGTCTTTCACTAATTGAGAAGTCTCCCAAAGTGAGCCAAGCAAAAGAAATTTAGTGGACTTTCATCAAAAACAATTTTTGAAAGTTTTACTTACGTGCCAAATATGATGCCTCCAAAGACTCCAGCCAAATTAGAATAAAAACCGATCCAACTTGAAACAGTCTGAAAAATTTATGTAATGTAATAGAATATTTAATTGTAATAAAAAATAAATAGACACTAAAACATTAAACAATATATGGATATGATCATTATTATCTACATTTTGTTACATATCACTGAAGTCATTGTTGAAGGTTTCTCTCTTTGTAGGACCCACAATAAAAAATCTTGAAACATGACTACCCAAAATGGAAAGGAATGATAGCCAAGCAGTGGTCTGAAAATATCAATGTCGCTATCAGCCATAACTTGCCAGATTCTTGTATGCAGAAGTTGAGGATTCCAGAGTTTAGTGTTTGTGATCAAATCATTACATAATGTCTATTGCAACTTCTCCACCACCATGTTTAATAACACAGTCTAGTGTTTAATGCTAGGGTTCTGTCTGGTTCATATTTGAACGAAAATAGAAGCAGCAGCCTTCAATAGTACATGTACCAATTAAAAACACATTTCCACCACGTCAATGCTTTTAACATACCAACACCTAAGTTTGAATTTCAAACAACTTTTCTGCTTTTTATTGAAACCTGCCTAAAATAACTCAATAACTTCAACTGCCATCTACATCAATGTAAAGGCATATCAAGTGGAATATTCTTCTCAAGATTTACCTGACTGACTTTGTTGTCGAATATAGCCACAAGCTGTGTGTTCCAGCTGTTGAAACACCCTGTAGTCATACCAAATATAAGGGCTGGGATCCAGAACTGTTTCTTTCTGTAAGATATACAATATTACAAAATGCACTGATTGATTTTTCAGATAATTCTGTCATGTGTTAGATTTCAATTTGAATTAGAAATAGAATAATTCCAATGTTATAATATCCATACGCACAGACCTTGGCCCTGTAGCATAAAGCTTAGCAACTGATTGAATGATGTATATCTTGGTCACATGCAAAATAGCCATCAATCGCTAACTTATCTTTGTGTTAATTACAGAGCCCTTTTCACAAGATTGCTTTTTACTCGTAGGTTGCATCGTAGGTTTCCCCCCTCAACAAGGCCCCCCTTGAGTTTAAAAAAATAAGAGGATTTGGGGGGGGGGGAAATGGTATCTAACAACATTCCCCCCTTTTGAGTAAGAAAAATTGGGGCAGAGCTCTCGTTTGGCCCCAATTTTTCCCTTCTTTTCCCCAATAAGGGAAAAATCAAGAAGAAAAAAATAAAAAAAATATCGGAATTGTCTGAATGCAAATTGCATAAATAAGTTGTTGCTCTTCTAGGTAGAAGATTTCGCATATGAAATAGGTTTGTCAACCACTATATTCGAGTATTTTGAAATAAATGAGTTACATCTGTTCTCCTGTTATTTTGTTTCCATTTCCAGCTATGATTATCCCTCATTGGGAAGTAAAGGTTTTTTTATTGAACTAAAAAGTCTTTCAAATGAGAGCTTGTTGCATGATACATGTACAAGATTGCCTGGAATGTCACATTATCAAGAAAATGGCTTCGTCCATGTCATGCTAAAAAGCATTATATCATGCCAAGTACATCTTGAATATATCTCTTCACTTATACATTTTCATTTTCTGAGGAATATAGTACACCAATAGGAAGGAATAAATCTCATCTTTCATTGATTACCATGGGTTATTAGGGGTGTGGCTTCCGTTAAGGAGTACACCACAGTTCATTCATAAACCGTTAAAAGCAAAGTATCAATCCATTGACTAGATTTCTATCTATTACTCATTGGGATCAGGATTGAAAATTTGAGTGACTATATGCATGAGTCCCACATATCAATTGAGAAGTTTTGGAAGTCGATACTAGGATTTTGGGGCCCATGTATCACAGGCACATGTTAGGACTGAGCTCTGCATTTATTAAGGATGAGTATTTATCAAAATATTTATGGAATGAGAAAAAGTCATATAAGATAAAACTTTTACATGAGAAATGAAGGACATACTTGACAATTTCTAGTAGTCCTGCTTTCAGGTCTTCTCTCTTGGCAATGGCTGATGCAGTAGGTGGAGAGATGGGTGCCGATGGAAAGTAGATCAATGCTACTACAAACAACAGCAGGGTCCATATGAATTCTACAAGCACACAAATATGAAAATAAAGACATTCTACATTATTTCATTCCATGAAGGATTGTTCAGATATTGTGTGGAAAACTGCCGCAAAAAAAAGCTGCCTCAAGCTGAGTGTAAATGAATGGCAACAGCACGTAACGTAGGACTTGCGTTTATTCACTGAGCTCTGAGTTATAAGAAATAAGAAGAGTATTGCACATTACATCATCATTATTTTTTTAATGTGGCGGTTTTGCAGCGTCATATCTGGACAAGCTTTAAAAGGGAAATTCAACCTTAATAGCAAACAACTCTAAAAGAAAGCAGATTGGTGAAAGTTTGAACTAAACTTGATAAAAAATAAGAAAGTTATGAATTTTTGAAAGTTGTAATCACTATACGTATGGACACCTCAAGTCAGTAATGTCACTTTGATGTAGTGCTAGATAACTGTCCCATTTGTTCCAACACAAAAAATGACTAAAATAATATACTCTCCATAATATAATTTTAAGTAATGCCCCAAAGGTGACGGCACTTGGAAGAAAAACAGAAATTACCGGTAATGATATTTTTGTACACAACAAACGGGAGAGTTAATATTCCAAATAGTATTAAATAATATTGAAATGTTTGGTCAAAATCATTTTATCTCACGTTTTTAATGGGACATTAAAATGGGTCTGGACTCAAACAGCATGCTCATATTTTCACATTTCTAATCCTATAAGAGAGGTACATGTAATTGGATTTCTCAGGATCGTGAATTTCTTTGCAACCATACAAACACTGGGATAAGAAATCAAGCTTACCGATGAAAAGCAGCAGCTTAATTTGTCTGAGGCAACGCTGAATTTCAACTGGGTCGTAATCAGCTAAAAATAACACCAAAAGTAATACAGTTTACTTGTTAATTTTCACACCACCTGATAAAATGATCAGTAATGGAAATGAACAACATCGGAAATTTGCTGATATATATGTATTTAGTCTCTGTGAGTGAAATAATGTTCATTTCTTTCAATAAAAGTATATGTATATGCTGAGAAAAGTTGTATTAATTTGTTTTTTGTTGTTGGTTAAATCATAATATGAAGTCAGTCAATCTAAATGTTATACAGTCATGTAAAGGGGAGAAGGAAAAAAAATTTGATTTTACTGATTCAGAACAGGAAAGAGAGAAAGTTAAAAAATGGTTCCACTTTTTAAGTGGGGGGGGGGGGGGGGGTGGCTGTGTTGTTCTGGATTTACATAGCATGTTTTTTTTTTTTTGTGTGTGTGTGTGTGTGTGTGCATCTGTAAAGTAGCACTGTTTAATAGGAGTTTTGTTTTCTCATCACAGCGCAGTAGAGTAAATTTAAATAGTGGCTGCGCTATATAAATTGATCAAATTATTACTTATACTCATTTCTTGCAGTCAACCGATCTACAATGCTACATACATGTCAAATCACTCAATGTACACGTAGTACATGTTCATGGTTTTTCCTTTTCTTCTAAAGCTCAGGAAATAGAGGATGTATTTCAGGGGGATCCAGTTATTTTTTTAGTACACATCACATGATTCCATTTCCCCTTTTTGTCATTAGACAATGCTTTCTTTCAGAGTGGTATTTTTTATACAAGATACAAAGTTTGTTTCCAGGAAAAATACACCAACCGTGAAACCAAAACACCCGAAACAAATATTGCACTTTTGGAAAAGAAAAGTCCTTTTAACATTATGAAATGGGTGTGGAAGTAGTTTACATGTTTTAAAAGATTTTTGAAGCAAAACATCCTTGCATTATGTAAAATTATGAAATACCTTTTCTCATGTCACATTTGACATTGAAAATATTAGGTAAAGTAAGTGAAGAATAATATTCAGTAAAAATAATGAAAATGTTATTGTTATCCATAACCTTTCAAATATCTCTACAATAATATTTATCATTATATACCTCACTTAAGTAATCCAGCAATCTCATTGGTCAAAATTGCATTCATAAACTTTAACTGTTTTTGTAAAATTCCCGATAACCATGGTTATTGGGAAAATAGTTCAGTCTCCATGGTTACCCCATAGGTTTACATGTTAAAAAATGGTCTGAGCAATCGAGGATACCATACGTGTGCGAAGAATTGGTCGGTAATTTCAATACAATTGAATCTCGATCGATCTTACCGACAATTTTATCTTGCATTGTTGACATGAAGACGAAAATAAACTTCCAAAAACAAAAAAACAACATGTGCCGATAGATCTTGATCTAAGTTCGTGCCAATATGCATTGCAAAAGTAAAAGAAGGGCCCGTTAAATGGAGCAGAAGCGAAGCATCCATCACCGAAGCCGTTGTCAATCCATTTTAATGTATATATTAGAGAAAACTGCTAAGTAAGGAAACAGAGCGCGATAGCCGAGAGGATTAAGGCGGTGACTTTAGTAACATCACCTTTTGTACGCAAGAGTTCGAATCCCATCTTCGACAAAAGTTTTTTTATTTTTTATTTTTTATTTTTTAGTCTATTTTTTTTCGGCATATAAAAGTATTAATGACTGCTTTAATATTCGAGAAATAGTTGTTTTTATACGCTCTCGGGAAGGTTACAATTGGGCTATTGCCCTCGGCACGCCTCGGGTGATAGCACAATTCTAACCTTCCCTTGAGCGTATAAAAACAACTATTACTCTCAAAGCAGTCATTAATACTATATTATTACCCGTAAACGATATCTGAGCTGGTCATTTACAACACCGTATTGCCCTAGTTTTCAATAGCAGTGGGAACGGAGGGGTATATTCTTTGTATTTTCCTTGGTCTCCCTGCCCGTATAGACTTTGCGTGTAGAGACGAGTGAAAATATAGTCTTGTATTGACCGCGCCATATTTTGTCATTTTCATTACGCATCTATTAAACCTGTGCACTTTGCGAGCACTCTATATTATGACGTAATAATCGCACCAATTAAGGCACACTGTTTGCAGTGTATCCAAAATTTTGTCAAGCACTGCTGGTTGACAAAGTTTGTTCAGTTCTTTGAGATTGTCATGGTTGATTTATGTATTTGCTCTAGATGTCTGATTTGGATAACAATAAAAATATTGACTGGCTTAACTTTCGGGAGATACAAATTATATTGCCCTCACAAGACCCATATTGCCCTCGTCTATGACTCGGGGTAATATGAGTGTAGTTTGGGCAATACAATTTGTATCTCCCTCAATGCCAGTCAATATTATATAATTATAACTAGGGGAGTAATTTCAAGGGAATTTAATGAAACTTTCACCTACAAATCAACAGGCTTCCCATCATTTTATGGATTTTAACATATCTTTTGAATAGTCCCTTTGAATATAATCAGTCCCTTTATTCAGGCCATTCTGGGGATAGTACCTGAGAAGAAAGAAGGAGTTGTATTCATACTGTCTTACCTGGGTTCACTTCAAGATTGTCGTCTTCTGCAGTCAAATCAAAAGGGGAGCTGTACAAAAGCAAAAAAGGGTCAAAGGTCAGTATGGTAAGACACACATGCATTCAGTAACAAAGTAGTCAGGAACTGCATTGCATTTAATAGAAGAATACACTGGACATATGATATTCAAAGTGACTTAAAACAGATCCCCTGAAAATCTTCAATATGAGTCAGAGACATGGAATATGTGATGAAAGGAAAATGTTCATAGAAATACACAATATCTATCACTCCTGACGACGGATAGTCAACCTGTTCGAAACATCGAGCCACTCCCACCACCCATCCTCTTCAACCGGCGCTATAGTTCTCCTAAGAACTATAAGCTAAGAAAGTAAACCAACAGTCTTTTTCAAGACTACACAACAGTCCTTTTCAGGACTACACACACTCAAGAAAGATTACCGAGAGCCCTTTTCAGGACTCCCCAATCCTCCCTCTCTCTCACATGGTGCAACAGCAAGCCTACTGTATACATAATATCTATTTCATAAAAAAAGGTTTTCATTAACTGGCTTAAACTATCCAATCAATACACTTTCCATCAACATCATAAAATGGATACATGTTCACCTATACCATGGATAATATTAAGGCTGTGCACAACAGTGTAATGAGGTACCCGAGTACATTCCCAGGCTTACAAGCGAATACTCGAATATTCGGACGCCATGTTTTTTTATAATTTTTTTTTATTTAAAAAAAAAAAAATATATACATTTTTTTCTTGCCACCACCATACCACTGGAGCAGTAAACAATTCAATTCAAACAATTCAATTTGAATTTATTCAAGTCCATTTAAAAAAAGTACATTGAAAAACATTGTACATTGACAACATATTTACATGTAGGATACACAGTATACATTGAACTTTAAACACACAATTAAACAGAGAAGTAAAGACAAGAGTAAGAAATCAAGGAAATAGATAATGAACATGAAATGGAAATTGCAAAAGAACCAAATAAAGGTTCTGTCGAGGCAATCCCCAGCTTATTAAAATACCGAAATTTTTACTGATAAAGAATTAGAAAAGCATAGTGACATTATGGCAAAAAAGAGTTTAAAAGTTATACAGTTTAAAAGTTATAAAAGTTAGGATGGATTAATTATTTTGTAGAGTATGTGAATAAAAAAACCTTAAGTTTTGATTTAAAAGAATTAAGAAACGAAATTGTTTTAATATAATGAGGAAGAGAGTTCCATGTTGACGGTCCTTTTGATTTGAAAGAAAAAGATGATGCTGTATTTTTACATTTTTCGACATAGTAATTTTCTGGATTTCTGGTATTATAATTATGCATTTCTGTTTTACATTTAATAATAGAGACAAGATTATATGGTAATTTGTTATGCTTATGTTTAAAGACCATTAATGAAATACAGTAGTCATTCAATTGATAGATTGTGAGAAGATTAAGTTTTTTAAATAGTGGTTGTGAAGGAGCAGTATAGTGTGACATTGAACATATTCTTACAATCTTTTTTTGCAATTTCAATAATCCAAGGAGCCTACTGGGATATATGTATTGGCCCATACAATATTGCAATACATTAAATAAGATAAAATCATTGAATTATACAGTAGGATTAAAATATGTTCTGGCAAAAAATGCCGGAGTATCCCAACTCTGTCGCCGAAAACGCATGCAATTTTACTTCGAGTTGCAGTTGAAGGCGCCGATTTAATAATAATAATAATAACAGTAAACAATGCTGTTTTAAAAACCAAAGATGGCAGAATATTCCATTTTCCTCCGAGTCCAAACAGAAATCAGGACATTTGGTCCCAGTTTCTGAGTGGTGAGTTTGACTGTGATTGAGTTGGGAAACATTTTTACCGACGGTACCATGCCAGCGGTCGGCGCTCTCCCTGGCACGGCTAGGCGTCGGCCTGGACAGTGCCAGGTGACCGGATTTTTTTTTTTTTTTTTTTTTTTTGCGGCCGAATATTCAAGTACGAGAAATCGTACTCGAGCAGTTGTCAACAGTGTGGGTACTCGAGCATTCAACTACTCGTCGCAGCCCTAGATAATATCTTCAAAATTTTCATTTTTATATAGACTCACGTCGTGCTTGAATTTGTGTAGACTGGCAAGATGTCAGACACGACCTGAGGTCCAATGAGGAATGATGCTGCGACCCCTAGGTAAGCCATAGTGGATGAGATAGCTGTGGCGGTCGTTCTCTCGTTGGTAGGAAACCATACAGCAGAGATGGTGGTCACACCGGCCATGAGAACAGGGGCAGAGAGGCCAATGATCACCTGACCAATGTTAGCTGTCCTGCAAAGACAAATAGACAGATTTACTACTATTTGATCTTTAAATGTCTTCAGAGTGAGGAAATTGCTCTAATTGGTAAACAGACATTTGCTCTGGGCCCCGTCTTACAAGAGTTGATATCAATTGCAACTTATTTGCGATTTATATCAATCGCTATGTACATAAGAGATAGGAGAGTGCAAACTTGCGATTGGTTGGAGGACTTGCGATTGATTTGGATCAATCGTAATTCTTTGTAAGACGGTTGGGTTGGGACTAGCGGACTCTGGTGCTTGGTCCAGGTCTGAAGTAAAGAACTCAGTTAGTTTGGAAAATAACCATGGAGGAATTACTACAAGAGTATTTGTCCAAGAATATATGATAGCAACTGTGCAGATGGAATTCACTTTGCATAGAGCAAGTGCCGCTATGTTGGACAAGCCTCCACCAATTTCCGGGGAATCACAGGCACCTTATGTTCGAGTTATGCATGAGATTTGAATATATCAGTGAACAATTCAATCAAATGACAACAGGCAGCATATACATCTACACAGATGTAAGTAGTAAATGTCTTTCTTACCATATCATACTGTGGACTGGTACTGGAAGACATCTTATTCCCATCCCACATACTAAAGCCCCTGCTGCGAGCAACACCGATACACGAAGACCTGGAAATGGGAAAGTACATTGATCATTACAGAATTTGAAGTTATGCATATTTCTTCACAGTATACTGTATTATCAGGATCCAGCTGCTATGCAATCACATAACAGAAGAGTATTGAAATTGAAACACAGAGATAAATAAAACGGGGTAAATATTAAGCCCAAGAAAGGAAACACAGATGGAGTGAGAGAGAAAGAAAGATATGGAGACAGTGACACAGATAAGCATGAATAGAGGGGGACAAGGTCACAAGGAATGGTAAAACAGAGAACATGATAACTTTTACCCTTGCTTGAGGTGAACATTATGGTGTTCTGGAGTTCCTTTCATTGATTAGGATGGAGATTATTCAACCAAATTTTGGGTTGACGATCCATTTCATTCAAAATTTAGACAGAGGCAAATTTGACTCGAATCAGCTGGCTGCATGTAGCCAGATTTTTACTGACAAAGGTGTAAAATTAAAGAAAACTTGATAGGCTTTACATATTTATAAATACCTTATAACTAAATTGACATACACACTGTATATCAACGATTGTAACAATAGGTGGAGGATTCCTTTCTTGTGATACACACTGAATTATACAGTATATCATACTTCAAATTTAAGGAGTACAAGTGTAGTGATTAATCTGTTTTAAAATACCATAATTTCCTTTAATTGATATAAAGCGCAGAGCTATTTCAGTATAAACTAAATGAACACAACCTTTCATATTCAAATCGGGTGTACTTTCCTTTCTTGCTTTACACTACATGTTTGTACCTTTAGTATGGAGCAACCAGGTGAAGAAGAATACAGTGAGGGAAAACACAATAGCACCCCAGTTGGCAAGAAGGGCAAAGGTACTATGCTTCCATCCCAAGACTACACTGGCTGAAAAAGAGAGAAAAATACAACATATATCATGATACCGAATGCTTGAGCGCCGAATTCATGGTAGCTCAGCTAAAGCTAGGGTAGTAATGTGATCCGGGCCCTTTGATTAATACTGACTAGGCTACCCTGGGTAAACAGGACATATATATGTAATTATTATTATTATTATTACCAGACTTTGTTATCTTGAGTAAAGATATCCATTGTGTTCATAGCATATATACAGGATAACAAACCATTCTTGAGTTTAAAAAAAAATCTTCAAATTTTGAAACAGAAATGTGAATGAATTCATTAGAAATGCTCAAATTTGAAGCACATTGAATTTGGTGAATATATATGTACTAGTAGTCCCTTTTTCAGGTTAAGTAGTTGTTACGAACGAGCAATGCATTCCACTTTTTTAACAACCATACAGCCAAATGATAAAACGAGGGGGCAGTGACACAAAGACATAACTCCATTTTAGCCATTTTGAGAAAAAGTGGTTTATGTGTCACCGAGTACTTGGGCCTTAAGGAGACAAGTCTATGTTTCACTAGCCATTGACTTCAATGGGGTGTTGGGTGGAGTTGAGTTTTTGAGTTTCCTGGAAAGCCCCCATTTTTCTGAACATTTTGATATCAAATACTCATTTTGGAAAAATATGGAGTTACGTCTTTGTGTCACTGAACCCTCGAAATGAGACAGGGGAAGTACAGTAGTCCATAAGAACTTACCAGTGTTTTCAATTGGTCCCCAAGTGTTCCAGCCACATGATTGGACGAGGGCCAAGAGAGAGAATACAGCCAGGATGAACCACCTCTCTGTGTAAACCACATATTCCTTACGACTCCTGGTGCTGCTCAAGAGAACGCTGTTCAGGTCCTCCTCGTCTCGATGTGCAATTCCATTCGTACTGTGCTCCATGGATGTGAGGAGTGCTCCGTTGTTGGAGTGAGCGTGTGATTCCTCCGAGTGGTCATCGATAGCCTGAGATAGGAGTCCAGTCTGATCCTGTTCCTCATTGTGCCTGTGTCTCTTTCTCTCAGACATTGCAGCTCGAGTTAGAATGACCAGGGCTTTCAAAATATTTGTCACCACTGTGTATTTAACCACAGACTTGTTTGAACTTTAAATCTCTAAAAAACTCATGATTGTTTTATTCAAAGTTATTGATATAGATACTCATATATATTTGCACATCTGTCACCTTTAAAAGAACTTTACTGGCTTGGGTTTAAAAAGCCACATACAAAGCAATGAAAATGTACCATGTTCCAATAGAGGATATTTGCAAAATGACTTAGCATGATCCCTTAATTTGGCGCATGTTGCTTTAGCAAGGACAGTTGATCTCCTTAAAAGTACTTGGCCATTTTATAATCACATTCTGTAGGCAAAGAAATAAAAGAGAAACAAAAGGAGTGGTTTGATTATTGATTTCCTGAAAAGTTTTAGTTCTCTTTCTTTTGATTAAATAAGGAGGTGTCATTAGGGAGGGGTGATACATTTAAAGGGCAATATATAAATATAGGCATGTATAAGAATTAAATCAATTAATAAATTCAATAAATATTTTAAAATGTCAAATAAAAATAATATACAATTGCTTTCTATGTTTAGAATTCATTTTTTGATGTAAACTAGTCATGCATAACAGTCTTTACAAATGAAATAACGAATAAATAAATAAATAACGGAGTAGGTCTATCGCCTTAATGCACCCTTTCAGTATAAGCGGGTGGGGGGGGGGGGGTGCTTTTCTGAATTCCATACATGAAAGAAATGGATATCATTTGTTGTTATGTTAATAAATAAACAACTTATATGCAAGACCCCCGGTGACTAAACACCTTTATTTGACAGTTTTAAATATCAAAGGAAATTATTTGATGGTGTCTCTTGAACTATTTATTGATTTAATTTGTATAAACCCCTGATCTGCAAGACTCCGTAAAAACTAGTTTATTTAATTTTTAATCTGTTTCTATTTTGATTATTTGAAATGAAACGACTTAAATTTCTATTCCTTAAATTCTATTATAAACGACTGATGTGGAAGACTAGTCAACGCACCCTTTCGGCAAAACCGGGGGCCGGGGGGGCTTTGGACTAATGGACGGGTTCCAGTCAACGCCGAGGAGACGCGCCACTCCCAACGCACCCTTTCGGCAAAACCGGAGGGGCTTTGGATGAATGGTCGCGTTCAAGTCAACGCGACGCGACGCTACCCACCCTTTCGGCTTAAGCCACTCTACGAGTATGAGTCGCTAGAAGAGTCCACTAGCAAACTCCAAAGGAAGTTTGCAAGGTTTGTCGGGTGCAGGAATGGTAAATGGGCGATTACAAACACATCTTAATTTTTAGGTTCTGCTAACAACACCACTCTTTACGCAGGCGTACGTGTATGGGTGCCAATTAAATTAAGGCTAGAATGTGATTAATATCATTCATAAATATTGAAAATCATATTTCAGTAGATCTAGACTAAGTTAAGGCCTTAATTTTATTCACACCTTTAAAAATAGGCTAGACTAGACCTAGAAATCTAGATCTAGACATCATTCATACTCAGTCATACTCATAGACATGCCAAACTTTAATTTAACAGACTAAGTTATGTTTTATAACCAAGGCCAAGCGCATATGTCTTAGTTTTTACTGCACTCACTCCAGCTCCATTGTCACTATGCCTATGGCATGTGCCTAGGCCTTGGCTATGGCTATGCTTCTACTGGCCACTGGCTATGCTATGGCGGCCTAATGCACAAATTAACAATTTTGATGCAAAACAAGGTCTAGTCTATCATGTCTATATGGTTTAAACTATAACATACCGGTAAAAGAATCCAAGCCAAATTTATAATGCAGAGATAGATTGGTATTTAATGCCTGGTAGCCGTTTCACTGTTGCTGCTTCGTCCATCCAATGCACACGGATGATTCCGAGCCAAAGCTTCGATCGAGCGCGCGAACAGCCAAATTCATGTGATCGAGATCGACTGTTTATGTTTTTTGTGGGTGTGCGCGCGCGCGTGTGGGTGTGCGTCATGTCAAGCTGATAACAAGGTCGAAAAGGGGCGAGGTGGGGGTGTATGGCATATCCAAAACTGAAGCTGAGGTATGGAAAGTGGAATACAAACATTATTGATGTAAATATGTAGATACTCCCTAGAAAATAAAGTACAAGAAAAGCAAACACATTTCGCTTAAATCTAGATCGACTACTAGACAGAAAAATCCGTTTGCTTGGTGGAGTATTAGGCCTAGTTTTGTCTTTAGTTTTGGAATAGATTGATTTTCGGTCTAGATCCACTCCTACTTATCCTACCCCATAATGGTACAATTATAAGGTATAAAGATCAGGGGGACCTATAAAAAAGGGCTCTTTCTGCGAGAAACTGAAGAAAGGGCCGGGGGTCACCTATTATACAAAGGGAAACCTCAAAAACGAAATTATACCGTCTTTTAGATAAATACCCCTATACATTGTGATTACATTATCAGGAATGATTCAATATTTATTTTTCTGCAGCTCTTTACAATTGGTCCAAGATATACTGCCTAAGCGTAGTTTGCAGTTGCATGGGTGTGATATATAGTCTGAATATTCATTTTGCAAATATTTTAAAAAGATTTGTGAGGTCCCAGTGCGAAAAATTGAATCTTATAAAGAGGAAAAATCAATCTTGATTTGGCTTTGAGCACAATCATGAGACTGAAAAGTCCTTTGATAATTAACATAAATATAACAACTATAAATGAGAGCAAGTTTTCTTTTGGGGGAATTAAAGAAAAGATTGCTCTTTACAGTCGCTTTATAAATCCGGGGGGGGGGGGTACTCGCTTAAACCAGTAAACGGGGATGTGCCGAAGGGAAGGGGCACTTTTTACACAGGAAAAGGGACAAAAGGTATCAGATTTTATTTGGGGCATTTATTAGAGGTGAAAAGGAGCATTGATGAGATAGGGAAAGGGCTCTCATTTAAAACAAAAATGGAGCACTTAGCACAAGGAAAAGAGGGAATTATTAGAAGGGGAAGGGCACTAATTATAGAAAAAGGGACACTTTTCAAGGTAAAAGGGGCTGCATCTCTTAGATTTAAATAGGGGCAATAATTATCAGAGGTAAAGGAGCACTTATCAGAGGTGATAAGAGGCACTTTAATAACAAATTGGAATGGGTATCGATTAGAAAGAAAAAGGAGCTGCACTTATCTGAAGTAAAAGGGGACACTTTTCCTATGTAAAAAAAGGGGGAGCACTCCAGTGCCATTGATTAGGAGAGTTTGGCCAACCCGGTACGAGTTGGGACACAAAATGGCGACTACTGCTTTGTTGGGCAAGCACAAAACAAAAGAATATACGCCATGTTGTGACCCAGTGAAACCAAGTTGGCCAAACTCTGTGTATAGATGGCTCTGGAGCACTCCATCCGGGAGCGCCACCTCTAGGGAAACGTAAGATTATGAGTTTTCCATATACTGGGGATGAGTTGAAAATGCAAAGCATTACAGCAAAGCCGATTGATACCCGTTATTCTGTAAACAACCATAATAGTGTCGAGCGGGCCCACTACTATCAGCTGCTACTATCCGTCCGTTTAACAATCGCTCTTTGACGACACGTTTATTTCTTCTCCTTTTTTCCCTTATTTTCATTGATATTATTACATGTATTATTATTGTTTACTTTTTTAATAACTTTTCCCTGATTTGTTTCTTTCTTAATAATAGGATAAGAGGACATTTTTTTCCATTTTTTGGGGGTCTCAAAAAAAAATCGGCGGCTGAATAAGCGGGGGGGGGGGTTCAGAGGACACCTTTTTAGGTCAGCCATTGGCATTTTTTTTTTTTTTTTAATATTTTTTTTTAAAATAAAATTGTACTCGCCATCAGTGTTCAAAATTAACTTATATCCTGACCCAAAAGGGCCGCGGAAGTGGGGGAATGTTACTTTGTATGTTGGGCCCGGGGTGAGGGATGGGGTGAGGGCAGGCTCCGAGACCGGAAGCAACGCCTACTTTGTATGTTGGGCCCGGGGTGCGTCATTTTTTTCTGCGGCACAGATTGGGGCTTTTTAAAAAAAAAGATGTCTTGATTTAACCCTAACCCTAACCCTAAACTTTCCCATAGGCTCAACACGCACCTAACCCCAATCTGTGCCGCAGAAAAAAATAACGCGCCCGGGGTGGGGGATGGGGTGAGGGCAGGCTCAGAGACTGAAGCGAACACCTACTTTACCTTCCTTTTGTAAAAGAAACTCACTTCTAATCCCTCTTAAATATGTCTGCTGACGAACAGGAATGATCGTATAATTTTGAATTCAATAAAGCAATAAAATAACTCATCACACAATGTGAAACTATTTTCTTGTAATGGAAATGTATGCCAATAGGAAATCGAAACGTTTGCCCTTGCCATTTAATAATGAATAATCGTTGCCCAATTGAATTATAATTGAAATATTTGATATTCGAAGCATCCTGAAGATCAAATTCAATTAATACTGTAGATGTGAAAAATGTATACATACCTTTTTCATTCACTGCTTGTTCTACATTTTAAGACTTTTAATTGTTTTATTTTGTTTTGTTTTATAATTATGTTTGGTTATCATGTGAAAGTCCAGGGGGCGGGTAATATTAGGCCTATACGGGGATAATAGTGGTATAGCTATGGAATAGTGGGTTCTTGTATAGCGCTCATGACTCTCAAATTTGACACTCGGGCCTGGCGCTCCACAATTATTCTCAGAAAAACACTAGAGCTCTGACAGAGAAAACAAAAAAAATAATGGTTTTATATTTTCTTCTTTTTCTTCAGAATGCCGTGCACAGGGGCGTACGCAGGGGGGTGGTTTTGGGGGTTCAAACCCCCCCTTTGGTATTTTTATGTGTGTAAACCCCCCTAAAAAAACCTAAAACCCCCCCCCCCTTTGGATTTTTTTTTTTTTTTTAATTAAAAAAAAAAAAAAAAAAAAAAATATGACCACGGCTTACCTAAAAAAGGTGACCCCCCCAACGAAGAAAAATATCAAATTTTCAAATTTCGAGACCCCCCCCCCCCCAAAAAAAAAGTGTCCGCTTACCCCCCCCCCCCCCCCCTCCCCCCCACTGAGCGACTTTTCGGCGCGATTTTAAATTTTTCGGGAGCAAAATATTTTGGGCCCGATTTTAAAACCCCCCCTTCAAAAAATCCTGCGTACGCCCCTGGCCGTGCATTATTGTGATGTCTTCCTCACCCATTTTCTCGCTAAATCCCAAATGCAAAAATAAATTATTATATCAATTCGCCAGTTTTTCCCTTTCCAAATGGGTACACTTGGCCTGTTAAAATTACCTCTAGACCTGAGATAGTCATGACAATTATATTAAAATGCGGTTAAGGTATAAAAAACCGCTCACCAGGATGATCATCGATACCCCAACTATATGCGCGAGAATGACTACCGCTAAACATTTAGATACTTGATGCGCATTCACGGACTCCTTTGGGGCACGTGACAGTGAAACCTGTCTATAAAGACCACCCCGGGAGACAATAAAAGTGGCAGAACAGGCAGACTGGTAGGTTCCTAATAGTAAATAGTAGGCCTATGATCTTAAATGTTGCAATTTAAATTTAATGAGAAACCATTTTCAAGAGAAACAAAGCTTGAGGTTTTTGGAGACAGGTGGTCACTAAAGCTGTTTGTGAGTGACCCCCTCCCCCCCCCCCCCCCCCCCCCATCTCCGCGGGCCCCTTATTCTCTCAATCCTTCGTTTCTTATTACACCAATGAAAAAAGTCTTTCTGGTGTGTCATAGTCTAGGCATAGATCTACTCATCCAGCTGGTATGTGTTTACGAAATATTTATACAATTGTTCGATGATTCATGGCGATTCCTTGTCCGGTAATTGCCCTCACGCGAGCCGCAAAGCGAGCTTGCTAGCTCGATCATCATCGAATCGCGCGCTAGCTGCGCTGGCGCTGGCCCATAGTGTATCCACTGAACTACGTGCTATGAGACTGCAGTACTGCCATCCATCAATGATCTGTGATCAAGTATTGAAGTAATATATTGCTCAGCAAGCTGCCAGTTATTTTTATCAGCAATTTATGATGGATAATTGAGGTAAGTTTAACATAGACAAGTGGTGTAAATCCACATTCTAATAATCAGACAATTTAGGACAGAAAATAAGCTGAGCGTTGAATTGGGTCTCAACTTGACTGTCGAATGAATGAACAGAATGCTATTTGTTATTACAGGTGCATGCATGCACACTGCACAGTGCAGTGCTAATGATGGTAGCTGTAGGGTGAGTGATTGAGTTTGTTACTGTTGTTAGCAGTGTGATCTGTGAGTAGGCCTAAGCCATTGCAGGTTAGGGTGTAATTTTACATGCTTTAAATATCTAGAAATTACTAGAATTGATTGAGCAAAGACTCGAGCACTATCAAGTATCATCAAGAGGTCCAACGATAACAAACGTACGTCTAAGACTATAGCATGCTGAGAGTGAGAGTGAGAGAGTAAATGCAACTTTGCAAGACAGGGAGATACAGGGGTGAGGGGCAAATAAGGTACCTGGTCCTGGAAGACTCCTAAACTTGGACTTTAGTCTTATAAGAGGAAATGCTATATGCAGTCTTCTAGAATTCTATGAGTATGACTATATGAGTATGACTCCTTGGTTTTAAACCCACCCCTCACACATAGGGATTTCACAACTTGAGTTAAAATTGATAAATTCCCCTGATAAATCACTGAACTGGAATCTTGAGATCTACCTGGGACAACATTCTTATTACAAATTGAAAAATTAGGGTAAGAAAATTGGTTTGAACTCGCAGTGTTTGGATTTCTATGTTTGGCCAACTGTTTCTTTGTATCCGAGAAAACCTGATATTGCTTTGCCAATTTAATAACTATAAAAGTGGCGATTCAATTATAGTATAAACAGCAAGGAGAGTATCGCTGCATGCAAACCACACTGGTTTTTGTTCTTGGAAAAATAAATCTACTTTGGATATGCTTTTATCATGATACATGTACATGGGATTAGTACACAGTACATGTACAGTGTACAGTACATGCCTGTTCCCAAAAGCGTATCCAAAGATGTCCATCAATTGACGTCAACACAATTTTCTGTTCCAAATTACTTTTTCCATTTTCAAATGGCCATTTCTGCGAATACTGCCCATTTTCTGTGATCGCGGAAAGTCATTGGCCATATACATGTATGTGATTGACGCAGATTACTGTACATGTGTGTTTACCGGTACATTGAACCTATGTGAGAAGGTATCATGTTTCAACAAATTTGTTCCAATTTCCTTTCCTACTATCAGAAAACCCCCAATAAAGAACATGCAGATTGAGGCCAAATGACATTTGCTGTAACAATTATCTTTATTATCATTCGATTTTCAGCAAAAAACCCCAATAACCCCTAATAAACAACATGCAGATTGAGGCCAAATGACATTTGGTATAACAATTATCTTTATTATCATTTGATTTTCAGCATTTCCACCTCCAACCCCGGTATGGATGGCCGTGATAACTCAAATGTTGGGTCAAGTGACTCGGAAGGAGTTCCTGCCAGGCCTCCCCCAAAGAGAGCCAAGTCAAAGTCCAGAGTCTGGGACAGGGTAGCTCGACTTGCCAGAAGGACCAGAAGCTCGCGGGAAGGAGACAGTGACTTTGCCTCGACGGGAGAAGAAGCAGGAGAGGCTGATCTTCCATCGGAGCAAATGGATCTGAGTGATGGACCTTCCACCAGTTCATACACTGCACCAAGTTCAAGGAAGCAGCTCTCAGACTGCAGTTCTTCAAGCGAAGGTGACCTTGCAACTTGTAGCAATACAGCCAGGCTGTCCAAGCACAACGGTTACAATCCACCAGACAATAGTGAAGTTGTTTATCAGCACTGTGTCCGTCCAAGCGCCGTCAAGGCCATGTCCAGACCAGCAGAACTGAAGCTTCAGAGTGAGCATGTACAATTACGAAAGAAACGAAATCCAAACAGTACCATAGCTTGCAAACATTCAGATTGTGCTCTGGAAGTGCAGAGGAATCGCAATGACTTTTGCCACTGTCCGGCTTGCTGCTGTTGTCGACGTGGGAATGTAGGCATTGGCTCAGGCAGCTGGCCAAGGAATAGGTCTTGTCCTCTGCGCATGAGTCTGAGAATGCCCATCCAGTCGTCGAAAGCTGTCCAGTCTCCGTCCTCGTCGCCTCGTAGCAAGAACCTGTGGAAGCGGAACTCAATACAGGGTCCTCTCATGACCAAGTCGGTGTCCCTTCAGAGCGAACGTCCAGGCAGTGCAATGTATGACATGAGGATAGCTAACATGGAGTGTGGGGAAGAAGAGAAAGCTGCATTGAGGGCCAATCGATCACTTGACATGCTGCACAGTGCTGTCATGCATGATGTCAAGGGATTATCAAGAAGCATTCCATTGTTTTGTGATCGGGATAGGACAATTGATGAACAAAATGGCAATGAACAGAAGAAAAAAGGGAAACCGGTGGATCCATGGAAAGACAAAGTCTCAGGACCAGTTTTCAAGGAAAGATTAGAGGTGGGTATAAAAAATGTTTGGAAATGCAACATCCCTATCCTATGTCCAGATTTTTGGCTAACTTGTAGACCAAAAGAACATGAGGCATGCATTCAAGATAAGGATTTTGTCTGATGATTCTACCAAATTCTTTAAGGAATTAAAGGTACTACATATAACATGTACATGTACCTACATGTACCTTTAAGTATCATGTGTCCTTTAAAATCTTTTATAAAAATTAAAAAATGGTCTCTCTTAATTTGGCCGATAATATATCACAAGAAACCAGGAGGCTTACAGATGACAATCATAGTTATAGGTCAACTACGTATTGGACAATAACAAATTAACACAAGTAAAACCACCTCTCAGGATCTGAGATACAGTTGTACTAGCACTTTGCTAGGAAAGTGTAGCATTGATATGATGTCATGTAAGGGACCAATTCTGTGTAAGCACGCAACGTCCTAACTAGGTAATGAACGTATTTTCAGTGCAGCTATTTCTCAATATTAAGAATTTGATTTATTTTAAACATGAACGTACATGTATTTCACAATATTATAAAAGGGAAGTGATGCTGATGCCGATAATTATAATCCTTTACTTAAAAACCTTCAGGGCAAGGATAAATGATCAATTAAAAAATCCTGTATACTGAACTTGTAATGCTTCTCTTCCTTTTTGTGTAGACAATCCTTGGATGGTTCCGGGAGTTCAATGATCAGCAGAAAAATATGATAATGAAGAGGCTCGTGGTAAGAAAACTTTATTCATTTTTTCCCTCCAAAATGTATAAATTGATGTTTTTGCTCCACGCCCCCAGTGAAGACCTACATTGTACAGTGCGTCCCAGAAAAAAAGAAACCGTGAATTATCAATGTTTTATCATTACTTAATCAAAATTATAATTAATAAATGACACATATTTGTAAAGCCTAGATCCTCCTCTTTCATTTGATGCAACTAACATGATGCATATTTCACCCATTAGTGATTGAAATCAATTTGAAGAAAGGGTACCAAAAAGTCATTTGGCGGATGGTATCTGTATATTAAAGAGAAAATCACATTTCTAGAAAGTTCATTTTCTGCCCTTTCATTATGACACC
>JAVYIG010011450.1:50000-60707 GCA_035222895.1 Strongylocentrotus droebachiensis
TTGGAAGGCTTGTTTAAGCATGTGGACAAGAGGCACAGTGAGACACTGAGCAAAAGTGTCTCCCAGCTTTATAGTCATACACAGGGTGATTACTCACCACTCAGAAACTAGAACCACAGCTGCCTATGTCTGGATTTCTGTTCGGACTCTGAGGAAGATTTGTCTGTCATCTCATTCATCATTGTTCTATCGCGCATTCATCAGGTTCTGTCAATAAGGGGTGCAATCTTAGACGCCCAAACGATGTGTTATTTGATGATGTCGCCGTGCCCCAGTTTATCTACAGCTTCATCTCATACAAGCGGGAGTGGGAGCACAACTAATTAGCTTTGCTCTTTTGTATGCTGTTGTGTGAACGAGTCGACCCGTCAGACGCACATCGGTCAGCGTTTGCCGGACGATGTGGATGAGAAAACCTGCCAGTTCCAGCGGCTCGTCATGAAGCTACGACGTCAGCAAAGACTCAGCATGACTACACGCTTTCCAGGATTGGGAACCTCGACCAGATGCCGATGACGTTCGATATTCCCCAGGCCTCAACCATCGCAACGAAGGGTAATAAGACAGTCAACGTTACTAGCACAGGCCTCAAAAAGAGAAGGTTCACTGTCATGCTTAGCTACATGGCGGATAGCAGAAAGATTCCACCTTACGTCATCTATCAAAGGACCCTACCAAAAGAAACCTACCAAAGGACAAGTTCCTGCCAGGCATCAACGTGAGGGTCCAACCAAAGGGCTGGATGACAGAGGCACTCGCCATCGACTGCCTCCATACGATGTGGGAGAGACGGGTCGGTAGTCTTTCTAGTCGGAGGAGTATGCTTGGGATCGATGCTTGCTGGTGCCACAAGACCCAAAATACCAAGTCGGCCATTAAGCGGAGCAACACAGACATAACTATGATACCGGGCGGCCTGACATCGCTTTCACAGCCCTAAACGTCAGGGTCATCAAGCCATTCAAGGACGGGATGCGGTGAGCCTGGAGCGAGTGGATGATAGAGGGGGAGAAGACCTACACCAAGGGAGACCAGATGAGGAAGGTGGATCTCCTGACCATCTGCTCCTAGATGATAAAGATGTGGGACGAGCTCCCGCCTGAAATCATCAGACGAGCCTTCCTGAAATGCTGCATCTCGAATAGCATGGAAGAAATGGAAGACAACGTCTATTGGGAAGATTACAGCGATGGCAACAGCGACAGGGATCCGATGTATCCTGTTGAGGAACTGCGACATGTCTGCAAAGAGGAGACCGACGACGATGACTTCTTTGTGTTCCAGCTCCTGGATTTCCCTAACCAACAGCCCTTTTAATGGCCACCAAATGACAAGAAAGATTGAATTTAAATTCAAGTTGCAAATTACCCTCTCTTTATTTTCTATTCTATTCTTTGCATTTTCTTTGTTTTGTTTTCTTCTTTGGTCGGTTCTTTTAACATCTTCTTTGCCGCAATCTTAGCAAAAAAAAGTAAAGAAAAAAAAACATTAATCAAATATGATTTAAAAATGACATTGTTACTATTATTTGTGACAAGTTCACAAGCACAAACTGGCGCCTACAACTGCGCCTATGGAGTAAAAAAAAAAAGAATTGCCGTTTATTACCGAGCAGCGCCATCTCTTGGCATAAATAAGATTTATCGTAGCAAGGGCTGTGCAGTATGGCGGCCATCCAACACTCGCTGAGAAAGACGGAAAAGTATCAACTATTATTTTAATAGAAGCCAATTTGTGATGAAACTGATGTGCTGTGATGACTTGAAAGTCATTAGTTAGCAACTTTTGTGTGAGTGTAATCACCAAAAAAGGCAAGGTATTACTTTAACAACAGTTTTGTGTTCTTTTTCCTTGGCTGTGTCTAAACAATGGGATCCGTCTAATACACAAAGGTTTACGGTAATCTTGAAGCTTGTGGTATATCTATCTCATGGTATATCTATCCCATGACAAATACAGTGTGGCACAGGGAGTAATTTTTTTGTTGCATATAAAGAGTTAACATGTTTTAGATGCTAAATGTGTCACCTCACACCTGAAACACTACAGATTTCTCTTTCCTTCTTCACCATTATACAGGTCTGGGATTTATCTATGCAGGGCAGTTGGTCAAGTATTGCATGCCGAGTTACTATGACTGGACATCATGACATGGTCAGATGTATTCAGGTGGACGATGATAAGGTGGTCAGTGGTTCCTATGATCGAACCCTCAAGGTCTGGGACATCCGCACCGGTCAATGTAGATTGACCCTTAGGTGAGGCCAGGATCAATTAATGAAGCGCCATAATAATCGGTTGCTCCCACAACTACTTGGGGATCTTCTTCATAAATTTTTGGATTGGATTTCCAATAAACTTAATATTTTGTTTTGATGTAGGATTAGGGTTAGGTTACGTGTTGTATCTGGGGTGGAAGTCAGGTATTTGATTAGTGTTGTGATTAGGTGTAATACAAATCAGTATTGAATTCTAGAATGGAGATGAATCTCCTTAGCTGTTTTTTTTTTGCAGTAAATCTAGATAAAAAGAAAAAGAAATTTCTGCTAAGTTACCCTAGTTAAACTAGTTTACCTCCGTGTTGCATACTTAAAGGCATCGTTTAACAATGTTAAATCTGAAATACACGGCCCTGCGTGTTTCAGTGTCTGTAATATGGTTTAATATTGAAGCCCTAAAACAATTGCACTTTAAAATGATCAAGAAGTGCCTCAAAAGAGTAAAAATCTTTGATTGACTGGTTTTACCATACTCGTTTTCCCCAATAGACTGTAATGTTATAAAAACCGTTTGGCAAACGGTTTTTAAAATTTGTAATTTTCTAATCATAAATATCTTGATAATCAGACAGGCGAACGGCTTGTAAAAGTCATGGGATTCCTGACTGACCTAAAGGTTCATAATTATCATTGCAGCATGAGCTAAATCCAGGATTTTGTTTCAGAATCTGAGACAAAGTTACCGGATCCCTTTAATGCCTTCCTTGAGTACCCACTGATAATAGCTGGGTTAAGAGGGGGTAACTGCACATAAAATACCAAGCTTTAGGATGTAAGCATGTAAACAAGTTTTTAATTATCAACCTTTTGATGACAAGCGGAAAGAATGCACCAGTCTACTCTGGCTCCCATTTAATACCGTCTTTTGTACCATTTTACTTTGCCAATTTGCAGTGGTCATCTCGGCGCTGTGATCTGTCTTCAATTTGACGACTTAAAAATTATATCAGGGTCTGCTGACAAGACTATCAAGGTAGGATCACATTATTGCATAAGAAGGGACAAATTAACCAATAGTTTATCAATCACAAATGCAATTACTTCTCTCCATTTAATTATGAATGATGTTACATGACTTACATGTATGATGTTTGTTCTATTTTTGTTTTTCTTGAATTTTTAAACCACAGTCGTCTATGTACGGTACCCCGAATATCATCTGGTGTTTATTTAATTTTACCACGTGCAATGTTGTATGCTATATATTTTTCAAATTTGCTTGTGAAATGTTTATGTACCCTAATTATCTTTGGTGTTTGTTTAATTTTACCATGTGCAATGTTGTATTCTATATATTTTTAAAATTTGCTTGTAAAATGGAAGCAATTTCTTGTATCATGCTTGTGCATATTACATAACTTTAATGAGCACATATCCAGCAGT
Source organism: Strongylocentrotus droebachiensis (assembly GCA_035222895.1). Lineage (NCBI taxonomy): Eukaryota > Metazoa > Echinodermata > Echinoidea > Camarodonta > Strongylocentrotidae > Strongylocentrotus > Strongylocentrotus droebachiensis. The sequence goes on from JAVYIG010011450.1 coordinate 53,663, forward strand.
TTGTCTCCGTGTATTTCATTTGGTCTGCAATGACCCTTTCTGCTCATGCTCAGAATACAACCGTGAACTGGCTTATTAGGTTGCATACCATATATGTTCATAACCTGTCTAATAATAATATGTAATAGTATAATTCCATTGTAGCCTGTATTGACCTGAATTTCTCTCATTCTACCCTTCTTTGTAGATATGGAGTTTATCTAGTGGATTATGCATGCGCACCCTGATGGGTCACCAGAACTCGGTCACATGTCTTCAGTTTGATGCCAGTAAGATCATCAGTGGCTCGCTGGACAGTAACCTCAAGTTCTGGGATCTCAAGACCGGAGAGTGCACGAGTACAATTGACTGGGTGAATGCAGAGGGTCATACAGGGGTCGTGAGGTAAGAACACCGGTAATAACAGTGAAACCTGTCTATAAAGGCCGCTCAGTGGAGAGAAGACAAGAGGTCTTTATAGGCAGGTAGTCTTTATTTACAGGTTCCTTAGTACATGTTTCAATGAGAAACATTTTTTCAAGGGAAACAAAAAATGTGGTCTTTATTGAAAGATAGTCTTTCTATATACAGGTGGTCACTAAAGCTGGTTTGACTGTATTTAATGGTAGGGGGTTGAACAGGATAGAGGCCTGGTCAGACCTCACCGTCGGAAAAGGATAAACTATGTATATTTTGAATGTACTGATAACTATAATGTTCAAAGTGGTCGGACCTCACAGAAGATTTTAAAGGGTCAGTGACAAAGACGTAACTCCATATTTTGCCAAAATGAGTATTTGATAACAAAATGTTCAGAAAAATGTGGGCTTTCCAGGAAACACAAAGACTTAACTCTAACCAACACCCCATTGAATTCAATGGCTAGTGAAACATAGACTTAACTCCTGATAGCCCAAGTGCTCAGTGACACATAAACCACTTTCTCTCAAAATGGCCAAAATGGAGTTACGTCTTTGTGTCACTGACCCCTCGATTTGTGCAAGTATAAAATTGTTGGTTTTATCAATCAAATATTATACAATGCTTGAAACCCTGCTGCAGGATATCGAAAACACTTGTTTCTATCTTCTTCCCGATCAACATCAGGTGTCTGCAAGCGGACAGCTGGAGGATAGTGAGTGCAGCGGACGACCGAACCCTCAAGGTCTGGAACATAGACACCAGGGAAAGAATCGTCACGCTTCGTCACCATTCCGACGGAGTCACGTGTCTGCAGTTCAACAACAGCAAGATCGTCTCGGGATCGTACGACAAGACCGTCAAGCTATGGGACTTCAGCGCGGTATGATAAGATGGGTGCGGTCCATCTGAGCTCTCGTTCATTACTCTTCCCCATTTATTCATTTGTATACTTGTGTGGGTGTTGTATTTTGAGTGTGTATGTTAGTGTGAAAGTATGTATGACATATATATATACCATAGTCTGTGGATACATTTTTATAACTACGTTAGTGCTGTATACCGAAAGAATACAAGTCAAAGGTCACAAAGAATTTAAAAGCTTGAACTATTTATGGATTACCCGGTATAGCTCTGTAGATGAAGTATTTTTACCCCAATTTCAAATGTTCATTGTGCATGCATCAGATTATGCTGAAACTCGTATTTACATGCAAGGAAAAAACATTTTGTGTTCATAGTTGCCATGGAAATGTATGTCACTGTCATTGTTGATGCCCTGCCCAGCTTGACAATCGCTCTTGTACCTGCCCCCCTGTGGAAGATCGCTAGAGCACTGGCAATTCTACAAATGTGCTGAGTAATGTGTTTCTTTCCGCCTTGAGCATTTTATTAAAATGGATAGTGGCGCTATCTAAATCTCATGTATTATTATTATTATTATTATTATTATTATACTGTCATAGTGGCCTCAAACACAACTCATTGTTAATCACATGCCAGTGCACTCTATGTACATGTATTTATGCCTCTTTGTATAAAAGAAATCCAGCATGCACGAGCAAGTTGGCAGTTGTTATGCAAAGGGGGTCCCGTTGGTGGTTTTTGTTGTAACAGAAAATTCGAAAAAGAAGTGTAAAAAATTGTGATGGAGTTGAAGATATCTTTCATATGGGAATACTTGTTAGGGTTGTTTAGATTAAATGTAGAATATAAATGACATTATCAATTTTAAGTTTTTGTTTTTTTCAAAAGAAGAGTATGATATGGATTCGTTTCTAGTGGCTGAATGCAACTGAAATATATGACCAAGCTGAAGCTGAATATATGGTTGTTTGCATGTTGTCTGACTGTGGAGTATCCCTTTGTCTTGTTCAGTGACAGTTGGTAAATAGGATGTGAAACCCCTTATTCTTAAAGGAAACCAAAACCTTCATACTAAGTTACTTTTATTGTAAAGTTTAAGATATTTGAAAAATATCAGTGAAAATTTGAACAAAATCGGGCAAGGAATAAGGAAGTAAGAGCTCTTTGAAATGACTAGTCACTAGAGAGCAGTATTCAATTTGATGACATCATCTGTGGACAACTCTCCATGCCTTTTGTACATCAAATTTCATGATTTTCCTTCTTTCTTGTGATTGAGATAATGAACTCCCCTGAAAGCAAGATATAGAATGCGAAATGATAATGTACTTCACATGTTATGAAGTCGGATCCAGAACACAAATAAATACAAAGAAAACAAAAAAATTGTGAAATTTTATGTACTAAAGGCATGGAGAGTTGTTCACAGATGATGTCATCAAATTGAATACCGCCCTCTAGTGACTAGTCATTTAAAAAAACTCTAACTTTCTTATTCCTTGCCCGATTTTGTTCAAATTTTCACTGATTTTATTCAAATCTTTTAAACTTTACAATAAAAGTAACTTAGTATGAAGGTTTTGGTTTCCTTTAATAGAAAAAATGAATTATGTGAAGATCATGTTTCTGAAATCTATAAAGGAAACCCACATGTGGTCATAAATGCATTCTTTGTACATTTTAATATAACTATGAAGTTATCTACATCTAATCGTGACAAATATTGAGTAAGTCTAGTTGTGTTAGCGTGTCCAACACATTACCAAGTGTCATGGATCTGGTAATATTTAAATATAAAGTTGAGTTGAACAATTGCATTGTAAAATAAACTGTGGAAACGATTGGAACAGTTTGATCATGTAGCTGGAAGTATTGGTGTATATTATGAGGTTTTAGGATCATCAACAAAAAAAATGATAAGGAATTATAGCCCAGCCTTGCTAAAAGTCACATGTACTGTACACAGACATGTGCACATGGGTCTACAAAAATAAGTGGCATGAACTGTGGCCCACAACCTTTAGACGTTACATTTTGTAGTTGGATTGAATCATGAACCCTAAGTAGTTCAGAGTTTTCTAAAGGTCAAAATGATTTAGCTTTCCCTACGCAAATTGGCAACTTTTTTTTATCTTCAATATTTCATAGTTAAAACAAAAAGAAGAATGTGTACTTAAATGAAAATGTGAGTGAAAAGTACAATAACAGCAAAATAAACAAATTACCTATTTGGAAACAAAAGCTGATTATAAATTTAACTCCACACTGCCAATTTAGAGACCTCAATGAAGATGTGTTGTTAAATCGCTCCTAATCAGGAATGGCACAATGTACTGCAACAGAAAATTAACTTAAATTTCTCAATGATTTTTGTACTTTCTGCTTGTTTACATTTGTAATTCAGAGCTTTCTGGATCAAAATATAAAATAAAATAATACTAAACAAGGTGAAACTTAACTGCTATGGGTTATCATGTGCCCCTTTGTATCACTGAACTCTACGTAGTGTAGATAGAGTTCAGTGCCTTGTATAGGCTGGAAAGCTTTTAAGGAGTGCAGAGGGTGTACTGTATAGGGAATCTCAATTTAATTCAGTGACTAGTTGCCGGAAAGGAAAGGTGCTGCATAAAAAGCAGTTTATAATCATGATTGTTTTTATTATAATTTTTTCAGCTCTGATTGGCCTATGTAGTTATGATTATACATCACTCCCTGTATTAAAGTTCTTAGCATTTAGGAGGATAGATCTTTGACACTCTTATCTATTCTTTATACTCTAGCTGACTTGCTTCTCATGTGGCATTATGCAAAACTGGTACCAAAATTATCATTTATGACATCACAATTAAACAAAAATAGTTGAGTCCTATTCTCAGTACCACCAGCATGATGTATATCACTTAGAAAATTTCTTTTGATGAAAACTATATTTTGTTTGTAGACTACCTGTAGTTGGTACTCATTTATACCAGTATACAAGTTGTAAAGTTCAATGACCTTGTTATTGGGCTGTCTTTCTGTCAAAATGCCATAAGACTTTTTGTGCTCAGCCCAGAGAGGAGGGTTCAGACATGTTGAAGAAAAGTAATTAACTGTTTGGATATTCATAGTATATATTTACTGCTCAATTGATCACCTTGCCTCCATTGTGGAAAAAGTCTTTAGTATATTGTCTTTAGTAGGGATATGGTCTCACATTTTTTTAATCTCCCTGTTTCTCTCTCTTGGATTTCTTATTCTTTTCTATTTTAAAGCCCATCTGCATTAGTTTGGTGAGGAGGGGTTAGACCTCCCTGCACGGTCACTGACAGGTGCTTGACTCATCAAATCAGCTCTCAATTAACATAAGAAAAAGGGGACCATGGGGGACCAACGGTCACCGCTTAGGCATTGTTTGCTATATAGAGGGCGCAAATAGCTACAAGTAGTGCAGTGGGGCTTTCCACAGAATATTTGCTTTAAATGTTTGCAATTCCATGCATGTATTCTTCATTCAAACTCTCCATGCTAAATATATCAAGGGTTTGCTAGGTTAGTTACCAAAATAACACACTAGATGAAGCAAAGGTGGGGTAGTCTCTGGATGCATGTATAATAAGCCAGTTCATAGATGCAGCCCGAGCATGAACAGATAAAGGTCATTGCAGACCAAATTGTGAAATACACTGAGAGAAAATACTGGGTATGCGTGCTCATGAAAGTTACATAATCATTATTCATTTATGCACAAGCAATGTACTCCATGGTACACATGTGGAAGTATTCTTTGAAAAGGGGAAACAGGCTAGTTATGTCGCACCTCCATCGCTGTAGGAGTTGGAGTGATTATTTCAAAGTGTACAAGGTGGCACTATGAACATGACGGTTAAAGAAAGCGGACAAAATATACAGTTCCTCAGGTAGATAAAGGAACATCCCTTCACTGCTATTATGTAAAAATGTGTATAACAGGTGTCACATGCATATTCACCTATTCTACACAATTTTACATAATAGCAGTGAAGGGATGTTCCTTGTGTCTACCTAAGGAACTATATATTTTGTCCGCTTTCTTTGTCCGTCATATTCATAGTGTGGGACCTCTTCATGTTTTGAAGATCTGTAGATATTTGGGGTCATTTGGGACATTTGCTAACTGTGAACTGGTCTATTCCGCCTGGGGATGCATTGCTCTTTCATTGCAAACATTTAAATGTCTCATATAGATTTTTTTTTTTGATGTTTCTTCTTTGTTTCTTCTAATGATATATAATTATTGTGATCAATGACTGGTCCCTTCTAGATGATGTGTGGATATTTTTTTTGAGCAACAACATTCCAACTCTAGGTAATCGTAGAATAAAGGCTCGTCCGGATATGAAGCGGCTTTGATCGATTGAACATTTTTGCTGCCAGACAGCGAAAGTCATCATGGTGGCTTTTTTTTTAGTATACCTCCTCAAAATTATGATTCATTTATACCGATAACCAAAATTGCAGGTTTTTTTGCGTGGGTTTGTCACTGCTTATCTGAACAAGCCGTAAATGAAACTTCTGCATCGTGTGCTACTTGTTATAGAAATAATAATGTATGATAAGATACATGTGTGTTTATTACAAACTGTGTGTAACTATGTCCAGATTTATCTGTATGTTGACAAGGACATGTGGAGAGTGATTGATGTTCCTTGTTTAAATTGAATGAAATCTGAGGTTAAATGTCATTAAGCTTTGTCCATTTTTGCAATTTTTATCTGTATTTTCATCTCGGTCAACGGTGAGCCTTGTTCAGGTATGCAGCAGTAAACAACAGTGTTTTTTTTTTTAAAGGTGACGTAACGTGCAGTATGCTTCACATTTCAGTATATTGTTAAAGGTAAAGACCAGTTATGGTCATGCGATTGCATTGTGAAAGAAACGTGGAATCGATCAGAAAAGGTTGATCATCTAGCATCTAGCATCTGCAAGGTTCTGGAATCATCAAAATGATAAGAAATTTGGCCCATTCTTCGTAAAGTTACAAGCACTATACACAGAAAGATTATATGGGACTACCCTATATCTCTCACAGTCCATGAGAGAAACAAATTTACCAAATATATGAATTAGTAGACGGTTTCCCGGCAAATTTTTTATCATCATGTATTAGTCAAAACATATTCTTTCACATGATTGGTAATGAAAGCTTCCATTTCATTTTTTTGAAATTGGGGCGTTTCCAATACTGGTCTTTACCTTTAAACAGAGCTGAGTGAATTTGTGTAGGACCTTTGGTGTGCGCTGCTATCATTCATTTACAGGAAAAAAATGCAGCGATAATTTGAGTTGGGTTTAGTGCGTCAGATCTCAACGAGCCTTGATACTTGTCGTCGTGATGAATTTCATGATTAATAGATTTGTGTAGTGTACCTACTGGTAGGATTGCCACCTGTTTAAAATGACACATATTCAATTAAAAATAACCACATTGAATATGAATACATTTATATTGTTACCCAGGATTGTTCCCAACTCAGTTGAATAATTATGCTTGTTTTTGTTTTCATTTTTTTTATGAACATTATTTTTTGTCGTAATTTACGAATATTAACTCTAGACCTTTTTGTTTTTCTCTCAAGAATAGAAAAATTTATTCCATTTACCAATATTGAGTACGGTACATATGTTATGAAAGATGTTATGAAAACACCAAGAAGGAAAACAAATTATATATGTATATATATTGAATTTTCTTAGAAAGCCAAAACATTACAGAATATTTAGGTACCCGTAATGTCATATATGTCTTGAGCTAAACAAA
>JAVYIG010011451.1:0-60706 GCA_035222895.1 Strongylocentrotus droebachiensis
CTTCTCTTCATCTCTCTCCTCTCTCTCTCTCTCTCTCTTCTCTCTCATCTCTCTCTCTCTCTCCTCTCTTTCTCTGTCTCTCTCTATCCTCTTCATCTTCTCTCTCTCTCTCTCTCTCTTCATCTCCTCTCACTTCTCTCTCTCTCTCTCTCTCTCTCTCTCTTTCTCTTCCTTCTCTTCATCTCTCTCTCTCTCTCTCTCTCTTCATCTTCTCTCTCTCTCTCTCTCTCTCTCTCTCTCTCTCTCTCTCTATCTCTCTCTCTCTCTCTCTCTTCACTCTCTCTCTCTTTAACTCAATTCATGCTCATTTTAGACTGAGTTTGGAGACGAGCAAATGCTTGAGATACTGTATTGAAGGCCCCAAGAGGTTAAGGACAATTCGTCCTTGTTTTCACGAAGTGACGGTAGTGAGGAAAATCGTAACGCAAAGTGAATGCAATTTTTTTTCACTACCGTCACTTCGTGAAAACAGCGACGAATTGAGTATAATTATGAGAGGCCAGGATTTTGAACATTACCAGAGTATTTCAGGTACTTGGGAATATGCAAAATATGCCAGGGTAGTTTTAGTGCCTGGAAATATGCACATGGATACCAGGGTATTAAGAGGTACCTGGGAATATGAATAATACTAGAGTATTAGAAATACCTGGGAATATATACCATTCCAGGGTATTTCAGGTACCTGGGAATATACACATGAAAAACTAGGGTATTATAGGTACCTGGGAATATGTACCATACCTGGTATATAAGGTACCTGGGAATGTGCACATGTCAGGGGTTTGCTTCCATGAATGTATTCATACATTCACACACCTACATCATGTGTGTCCTTCAATGTGAAGGGATACGTTGCCAATTTATAATGTCACTAGGGAATAGCCGTTTTATGATACAGTCAGTTTGATTCATCATGGGTTCTTCTCTCTTCAGAGATGTACTAGGCGTCTGGCCTAGGATTGAGTTGTGATTAACTGATCACCCATAACATACCCTGTCCACTTCAATTTAACCCCTCCTTTATGACATGGATTGCGATTACACTGGTGTGATGCATATGTGTCTTGCACATGATGGAACCAAGCGAGTCTACAACTGTTCAGTTACTCACTTAAACTAGTCCTCATGAAGGTATCAGTGTGATCGGTTGCATATGAATCTTGTGGATATCTGCCCTAGAATATGTTCCGTTGGGTTACTGAAATAGTCCCCTTACTCCTCTTACAAGTGAATGAAATATTGAGACATTGCCAGATCTTATAATTTATGGCAAACTGTTGATGGTGAACCCCGCCCCTCATATTTACTCACTCAAGATACTTTTTGTGGAATCTTGATGTACATTTTATTTGATACACTCTTACTAAAGGGTGACATATGGTGAAGAAAACAATGTCACGAAGCAAAGGAAAGTGATTGACCTTTTACCTTTTGATGGTAGCTTTGAAGCAAAAACCTTATCACTAGAATAGGGGTGATTACGGATGCCTACTGCTTATGTATCTTGTGTCATTCTAAGTAAACAGTTACACCCATGCATCCTATTTCACAGAAGAAAGGATACTGTTTTCTTGATTCTTGTCTGTCTGTCTTGCAGTTCAGCCAAGTTTTCTGATGCTCCATCTTCCTATTGCTCTGTGAGCTACAGAGAGCATTTGGCAACAATAATTTGAGATGTAGACAGGAGAGAAGGAGGGGTCAAGCAGTGGGAATTTAAAGTGTACCACAATTAAAAACGCGGTCTATGTTTATATGATTGGGTATGAATTTTTTAATGTTATTCCTTTATATATTCATTGAGACAAAATCATTGGTTTTATCCATTGGTTTTATTGGCAACTGGTGAAGTGCTACTATTATTGGTAAATACTTTTGTTTTGCCTCTAGTTATACAAAGCTCCATCTCAAACTATGAGCTTATTAATTTATATGTCATAAAGTATATATTTCATCCTGTTGTACCTATGAGGATCATGATATGTATATCCATGGATCACAAATATGTTGAGAAAAAACCATACATACAGCTTGCAAAATGTATGTACAGTCAGTGCACATTATATTCAGGCACGCATATGGTTATAATTCTACATGACACATGGGTAGAGAATGATTATAGTTGTCATCTTGACAAATATATCAAGTTGGATCATAGCATGAATGTTGCATGCTGGCCTGGTATGCCTTAAAGGTAATACAAAGTTTTGGGAAATTTTGAAAATTGGGTGGATAGTGAATCTTTACAATTTTGATATATTTGGAAGCCCCTGTGAATGTATTATAAGCACTAAAAAAATTAGCCCCTAAAACACTTCTGTTTTCGAGAAAAGTTGAATATAAAAATTTACCGGTGCTCCCGGTAAATGTTGATAATTTTCAAATAGCGCCTTTGGCCGTGCAATGGTAGCTGCGACCATGAAAATCTCAGAATATGTAGTTGTGATATATAATTTCCAAAAGGGATTAGCTAATCGGTCGATTTTAGTCAAGAAACATTGTTTCGTAGCTACATTAATATCTTGACCTTGAGAGGGAGCTATACAACATAAAGAGTTTATTATTTATAATTTCATAACTTTAGACTCGATTTCAACCGCGACAACGATCAATGAATATTGTAGGAACGCATATGCTTCCAATATGTTAATTTGAACCAAATTCATGACCCCATACCAAAACTTTGTAATACCTTTAAGCTACTCAGTGTATACCGGTGTAAACCAATCACTCTGTGGCTTCCCCTCTTCTAGAAACTTTTCACCCCCAACACTGTGGTTTTACCCCCTTCCTGTTCCCTTCCCACATGGCTAGTTTAGAACCCCGCCCCTTTGAGGTGCATCACGTTGGGGATAGACTAAATGAATGCAGTGTAGGCTAATAGTTGTAAAATAACCTTCTATTCAAACTTTAACAAAATCCAGTTTGTATTTCTTTAACTGTAATTTACTTTATTAATTTCCATGTTTTGTTGATTTCCTATAGATTATCTAGTTATGGTACATGTCCTCTCACAATCTCTCTTCTCCCCTTCTTTACCCTGTATACCCCATGTTAGATTCTTGACCTCCCCCTGCCACCCATTCCCTATCAGGTCATCAACTCTTTCTTCCTTCCCCTTTACAATGATTGATGCTCCGACTCTTAAAGGAACCCTTTAATATTAAGAATCAGTTGATTTAAAATTAGCCCATTCTATTTGCTAATATATGACTTCAACAATCTAGCAAATTGTGAAGATCAAAAACTACATGACTAGTATATATTTCTACTTTAAAAGGAGGTAATTTGAAATGAATTATGATAATTTTCACTCTGCGAGTCCTCCTTTTTCAGGAAATAGGCATAGACCAACTTAATATTACCTTTAAATCAAAAGATATTTATAATTTGCTTTAAATGACCAACACATTATTTTTTTCTTTCCATTAAATATATGTGCAAAACATGCCAAATTCTGGGGCTATGTTTGGGTATTACCACTTGGGTATATCACAAAGTAACCATACTCTTTATGAAATATAATTGAACTTTTGATGCACTTTACTCATATTTCTTCAGGCAAAATAAAATCCTATTTCATATCCACGAACGTGACAAGAAATTGTTGCAAGTAACTCGATCGAAATTAGGTGAAAAGTGGAATTTCTTATTTTAACCCTTTCCACATATTTATTTGTTATCCATCTAGTAAACCTACTGTGACACATTGCCTAGACTCCATAATGTTACTACCCCCTCTTGTCCCCTTATTCCTAAATTATCCCCCCTGTGCACCTGTTACTCCCAATAAAAGACCATTTCATTGACATCTAAGCACTTTTCCAACCCTATTAAGGTGTAGTGTTTTGCATTTCCTGTTTACAGGGAACCCCATCACCTAGTATTATTTTCAATCTGCAGCCAATACCGTTTCAGCTCAGATATCTAAAGTAGATTCATGAGCTTTATATTCCATTTGATTGTTATCCAGTGTTATTCAAAGATTTGCTTGCATTTAGATACTTTGTTGCAATGTACTTAAATAGATATTACAGTCCATATTTGTTTGGCGCCAGAAAGGCATTAACTCATATCTATAGGCCTACTTTAAAACAGATGCAACACCTTTCTGGCTCTGAACAGATAATATCATTGTAGAGCATTGAGTGCAAGATTACATTCAAAATATTTCTCTTTTAAACAGTTCAAACAAATATTTATGGGCAATTATATGAGAGGCATAATTGCCCATAAAGTTTGGATTATATGATGTGCATAGGAGTTCAATGAATTGGTTTCTGTTGAAAATTACTATTATAATTTTCTTTTCACAAGGAATAGAAAAATAAACTGCATGGGTTAACACATTTTCTTGGAGTTTTTACCCAAAATCATGTTGGCAAAATATAAACTGAAAGATTCAAGATTCATTTAGCTCCGGATTATACAAAAGGCTTAGAAAACCAAAGTTAGCCAAAAATAATGATGTAACAAACCTACTGCCAATTTAAAACATGAGCAACGCTAGCACTCAGTCAGTAAACCTGACAGTTGTACATGATTTAATGAATGTTCTTGACCATGTGTTTGTGGTTACATGCATGCCGTGATACACTCATTCAATCTGTTGGGGTAACCACTTGCCTGTTCATTAGGATGTGAGGCAGAAGAAGATTCAAAACAGGAGATAGGAAGCGATGGGTTCCGGTCTTTGCCAAGTGTTTGTCACACCTGTCATTAGCCTGGTGACGGCTGTACAGCTCATACAGACATCCATGTAGGTTCCTCTACTGTACCAACCTGTTGTAGGTGTACCAATCACTAACTAATATTTTTTTATGTACATTAGGGGTTCCATGTGGATATACTATATATATTCAAAATATGATTTTCAAATATTAATCCTTCACTAATCATTAGAATACAAGTGTATAGTCGCATAGCTTTCTATCGAGTTCAAGTGTGAACGCCCACACTGACTAATCTGTAGAATTCAGGTGTATATAGCTCTCGCTGGATCAAATGTGAACACAGGCTGTTCTGTGGTACATGTATACAGGTGTGTAATTGCTTTCTGATCGAGATCAAGTATGAACACAGGCTATTCTGTGGTACATGTTTACATGTGTGTTGCTTTCTGATCAAGATCAAGTATGAACACAGGCTATTCTGTGGTACATTTTCACAGGTGTGTTGCTTTCTGAAGATCAAGATCAAGTATGAACGCATCATGACTAATCTGTAGGATACAGGTGTATAGCCCTCTCTGGATCAGAGTGAAACCACTTGTCAACCTGACATCCAGTCTTGTAAGCCAGGCTGTTTGTTCAGACATTACCTACCCTGGCTATATCCCTCGATCATCATGCTAGCTTTATGCCAGCTTCTAGAGGAGTTTATAGAAACCGATACGAAGCAGAAATCTGTTTTTTCAGACGGCGGAGGATATTTGGTGGATATCCCTGACAAAGTGTCTAGATTAAGGGTTGTGATTGATACCAAATATACAATCTTGTTTGTTTGTAGAAAAGAGAAATATGATGATTGTGTTTATGCAATCTTGGTTGGTAGACACAAAGAATTTCACTTCTATTTTAGAGTATTTTATTTAGTTTAAAATTATGAATACAGTTGTTGGTAAAACAATTTTTGAGGAGATATATCATGTATAGCCTTGTGCAAGTGCATTTCAATGTACCAATTTAGTATTTAGTTTTTAAGTTAGTTAGATTAAAAGAAGTGAGTAAAATGGATTTAGGTGATACTGTTTAAAAACTGGTTATAGCTGGTAATCAAAGTGGTTCTTCCCCCCCCCCTCCCACTCCCGTTTCATTTTATTCATACACTACAAGACACCCACTTCATCTTCCATTTGTTCCCAACTTAAAAAGAACTCTTTTATTTTTTCACATGAAGATATTTTAACTGTTAATTGATTTGGCATACTTAATATCATAGAGAGCAAGAAAAAAAATGTGGACACAAATTATAAAGTAACAAATTAAAGTTTGTAACCGAGAGCTGTATTAATAATCCTAAATCATGTCGTAACTGGAGGAGCACTTTCATAGAAAATCTATACCATGGTCTCCACCCAGAACTCCCTTATGACCATCTTTTAGGCAGACATTTTCCTAGAACTATTGCTAAAGGTTCTGTTCCTTTCAATTTAGTTCACTCTATTCAAAATGTAATTGTTGCCTTATTATTCTTTTTTTTTTTAGGGGGGGGGGGGGGTGGCAGTGGCATTAATACAAATGTAGGACAGGTTCAGTCGGTTCACAACACGACCCACCATCTTGTTATTACTCCATCACGCATCTCTACAAATAGGGGGCACTTGCCATGCTCCATTACCATGGTAACTGGTAGTAAATGGGCCGGAGGACATGTGCTAGTCATCATCATATTGGGGGAGATAAACTAGGATTGAAACAATAGTATGAAGCTATCACACTAGCAAGAGGGCAAGATAGATGAGAAGATGAGAGAAAAAGATGCCATCTCTCATATTATTCTTCCCTAGTGTCAACCCCACGATGGATTGTCTAGGTTGTTGATGATGTTGTTGCTTTGTCTTTGATCGTTTTTAATGCCCAATACTTATACTTTGGGATTGTCTAGACTTGACTAGTCAACAGTTATGTTGTTCTTCTCGTATTATTTATGTATCATTACATGTGTGGGGCCATGTAAACAATATTATCTCAGTGTAGATTTGAATCCATGATGTAGACAGTGAAGAGTGTGTCACAGCTGGTGTCTGGGTTCATCCTGATGATATTCTGGTAGGCCTATTCTCATCAGACTACATAGTAGTGAAAGCTGTACCACATGAATGTTAGAAGCATGTTGAATGGTTGGAGAGAGAGAGTGGTACATGTACACTGAGAACAGATGGATGCACTTGTTCTGCACTCTAAATTCTTCTTCTTGAGGATTAGATCAAGTCAAAAGCATTTTATCCCCAGTTTTTATCCCCTCACCATATGTTTCTCTTATGATCCTTACCCAATTTTCTCCTTATAGATATTTTACTTCATAAAATGGAGGTACACCCATCCCCCCCCCCCAATTGCTTTGTATCTGTTGCAAGTTTTCAGTATTTGAAAGAAAGTTACATGTCGGTATGATAATGCTAGCTGTGTTGATAGATTTAAAGCATTTAAAGTTAAGAGTGAAATACTTTGTTTATTTGATTGACTCAGCATTTTATTCATTGTTTGAAAGGATTGTTTATGTTTTTAAGAGATAGAGGGGGTAAATCCTTAGATTTAAATGATATTGAAGTTGTAACTACATGCATTCATTGAACTCAACCTGACGCTGCATGATCATTATATTTTGAGATGCCATCCCTGACCCAGGGATAGCATCTCAAAGAGCTTAATATCTGGGTGAAAGCACTTCATAAATTCACACCATTGTTACTATTTTTTGTATTATTTGCAGTGTTATCTGTTTGTTCTATAAGAAGACTAGTATGGCATTCTTTCTTCTCCTCTGTTTGGAGGATGAACTGTGACTTAGTTTGTAAACTTTCTTTTTGTGAAATCGAATATCTTGATCCTGTGATAAATACTAGACATGTTTGAGGTTTAATGTGTTAGGTTATGAAATAATGCAGTTATATTCAGTTATATTCTCTTGAGCACCTTGGACTAGGAAACAAAGAAGAAATATATTCAGTACTTTGAGATATGATCAAGCTTTTGTTGTAAGAAAGGATATATACAAATAGATAAATTGACCAGTTACTCAACAAATAATTGAATTATTCAGAGTAGAGGAACAAGTAAATGAAGTAATTAATGAATTCAATGAACAATGAATGACTTGATTAACAAGTTAATGAATCAATTAAACAGATAAATTAAATGACCATCTGACTGCAAATAGAATTAAAATGAGATTAGTGAATAAATTGACGAGTAAGTCAATGATGTAATAGATGAACTAATGAAATAGATTACAACATAGGATGGGGATCAAAGGATTCTCTTATCTTTCATCACAACTGATTAAGCATGAGTTCCGACTCTCATCAAGTTTCTTCTCTCCTTGGTGTTTTAAATAACATGTGTCTCCTTTCTCTTTATTTCACAGATACGATCTTTGCATGAGATTCAACCAGCCTTGCGGCACAATTGGTGAGCAATTTCCCTTCAATTTAGCAACATTGCTATGACATTCCTAATAAAGTACTACTTCAGGAACATATAGCTCTTGTTAGTCCCGTAATTCGTCATAAGATGAGTTCTGTATCAGCTCCCAAAAGAAGTCATGACTTACACATTGACCACTAAATTCACACCAAATGAACCAGTAAAGAAACAAATTTTATATTTTACTTCTATTTTCTCCTATCTGAATTTACTTGTTCCAAGAGTGATGCTGCTTGAACTAAGTTTGTTCCCCTAAAGTCATTTCTAAAGGAGAAATTTGTGTAGTATATAGATTTGAAGGCAAGATATAAATAGATTGGTATCAAAACAAATTAGTTAAGTAGTTGTAAACAAGTATCTTTTGGTTAATGAATGGAAACAGGTATGCTCAGCGGTATTTGTTCTGGGAAAACAGGACTCTCTCAATTTGTTCTTTCTCATCTTCAAGCCAAGTATATCAAGTTGGACTTGAAAACATCATGTGCTTAATTAAGTACAGCTTATTCAAAATCCTGAATTGTCTTAGTAAAGCTTCTTTGTGTATTTGTGTGTATGTGTTTGTAGGTGTACATCTTAATTAGTTCAATAGTTGCTAACCTAAACCTGGGTCTAACAATAATAATAATATTTAGCTTTAATAGCGCTTAATACAATGTCTCTAAGCGCTTTACAAATATACTATTACCCCGGTCATTGAATTCAGTGTTTGCCCGCACACACTGTGTGCACAATCTCCACTCCCTGGGGAGCATTCCAGCCAGGCGTCCTTGACGCTCAAAAACTGTTTGACCAACACATTTAACAAAAGGAATCTAACCAGAATATAACCATAGGGAATAATGTCCTGTCAAATCATCACAGACCAACCTGTCATTAAACAGTGACCAAGCATGCTCTGATAAATCATGAAATCAGATTCAGATCTATAGGTTGATGAATCAGTCAAATGAGTCATTGTATAATAATATGGCAGTATGGATGGGTGTTATGCTCTTTAATTCACTGATATTGGACCATTTCCTTCAATGTAAATTCTCTACATTAAAAAACACTCCTCAGTATTGGCACTCTCCTGATTTCCTATAATCTTACCCCGTATTCAGACTAGCAGAATTCCTTGTATACTGTAGCTACAGGTATACAAGAACTGTGTAGCTATACAATAAGTAATCACCTTTTTTATCAGTCTGAACTATTTATAATGAAATGTCATTTAGTGAATGCATGTTTAAGCATCGTTTGATCAAAAACTCATTATAGATTCTAATAGATTCCTGATTCTAATCAGGATGCCAGCCATTCTAGTCCGAACATCATGAGCACTCACTCTTTATTGGCCAGCTGTCCTCTTAATTAACCTCATTAAAACCAGTTTCTTTAAATGAGGTTGTTATCTAGTCTACGCCCCTTTCGATATACAATGAATCTTCACATGACGTTTCTTTATACGATTTTCATATGAATTTTCCCCAATCTGAACGAGCCATTACATGCCTTCTGTTCCATCATCACACATTTTACGTGACCTCTACACCTAATTGATATAATAGACCTCTAATGAGAAATAATCACTATGGGAAATATAGAGGAAACTCAAATTACAATTATTCCTGATCGTTGGTTGGCTCCTAGCTCTTACTGGGTTCCTATCAAATTACACACCCATGCTCACCAACAACTTTTATTTCTAGTTTTAGGGGATCAAGTGGGGATCATATCGTCTGTTGAGAGCCAAAAGGGCATTAGTTCTTGTGTTAAAGTATACAAGTTAACACCCTTCTGGCTCTAAACAGATGATATATAATTCAATGTTACAGTAACGTTTCCCTGGTGATGCATGAAGCATATATTGCCCAACCCCATCAAAGAATGAGCATGTGTAAATTATTTGTAACGTTCTACATTGTACTACAAAGCCAAATTGATAACTTCACCATTAAAACAGCTTTTGACAGGTTCATTTATATGGCATAGATAACATATTCTAGGAACCCCTTGCCAATCTGAGCAAAATTTTATAAAAAAACAATGGATAGCGAGTTCTTTTTCAGAACTTCCAACATTTGAACATCTCTATGGGGTATAAAATATATAATTTCTTCTTTTTTTGGAGCCACATGAGTGTTAACTCATATATACTTTGACATAAAGTTCACACATCTGTACGTAGCTCGATCTAAACAGATAATTGTATGTATACCGATCAACATACACAGCGTCTGTTTGGAGCACTAAGGACGTTAACTCATATAATTTAACACAGCGTGAATACCCTTCTGGCTCTATAAACAGAGGATATTACACTTGCTCTCAAACTTGTTATATCTGTTACATTTCAGATCTTATCACCTTCTAATCATGTTATTTAATAGTCTTTCTTTTGACTTTATTCCTATTTTAGGTCTTGCTCCTGTAGGTGTGATGTGTAGACCAGACCAGAGCTGTAACATCAACGAAGATACAGGACTAGCTACAGCATTTACTATAGCACACGAGATAGGTCACAAGTGAGTATCACATGTAGTTGTACAGTGAAAAAATACACAGGGGCTCAGGGCGAATTTGCCCCCGAAATGCCCAAAAGAGCCACCGAAAATCAGAAAAGAGCCCCCATAAATTTGCATAGAGTTCAATGCAAAACAATTTTAGAGTGTTAATTATTTTTATGCAGGCATGCTTGAAAAGTAGCCCCCGAAAAACAATTTTTTTTTTCCCCTGTAGTTGTAGCTACTTGTTGTATAGGCTATAGCATCTAGGCTAGCAACTATTTAGCACATATGTGATTGGCCACAAGTATTTTAAACAGTCTGGTGTTATCTGTTTTTTGAGCAAACAAAACAAGAGACAAAAATGTTGATGATGTTTGTATTTGTGATCGCTTGTCAAGACCACCAGTAAGTCACCAAAATTAAGTTTCTGTCTTCATGGAGGTATGTATTTGTGTGAACGAGAGATGCCAAGCTTCTGAGTGATATATAACACTTGCTGTTAAACTTTCATGAAGAAGCAATAATAATTGTTTAAATAGATGTCACATTTTTTTTGTCTTCATTGGCTCAATATTGTTTTGAGATTTGCAACAGGTTGATAGGTGTTTTTTTAGTCTTTTGAGTCATAATTACTTGAACAAATCAACCTGTTATCTCTCTGTGCTATAGCTAGGGTATGAAGCATGATGGTGATGGGAACACTTGTGGATCAAGAGGAAATATAATGACTGATCAGATCACAGATCAAATTTGAAAGCCTGGAATCTTGAGTTTCACAAAATACATTTAGCCAGAAAATTAACTCCTTATGGCTGTTATAAGCCTTTAGGACATACTGAAACAATTCTAATTACAGTTATTTTTTACTTTTCTCTGATCTAGTTTTGGTATGAAGCATGATGGAGATGGGAATGCCTGTGGATCAATGGGAGGTATCATGGCAGATCAGATCACAGAGAACAGCGATCCATACTCCTGGTCTGAATGCAGCGCTCATTACATCACATCTTACATTGAGTAAGTAGATCTTCATATCCTTAAAATGATTGGAAAGGTTTTGCAGAAGGACCATGTAGTATAGTATTTAAAGGCCGTCTGCACTAGTTTGGCCAGGGGGGATTATACCTCCCTGCAAGGTCACTGACATATTGTCGTTTCATCATATTAGCTCTCAATTAACATAAGAAAAAGGGGATCATGGGATCATTAACAGGCACCAATTAGGCATTGTTTGCCATATAGAGGGCAAAGGTAGCTATAAGTAGTGCAGTGGGCTTTAAAGGTACTATGTCCCTTTTGCAGCCAACCTCAAATGCTGTAGAACTTTGCAGGAATTATGAATATGTCATGTATGTCCTATCTGTGAAATTTAAACGTTAACAGTGTCCTCATATTCAAATTATGCAAGGAAATCAGTTTATCTGCTAGACTTCACTGTCAGACACTATTGAGTGACTGACTGGCTTTTTTT
The DNA here is from genome assembly GCA_035222895.1 of Strongylocentrotus droebachiensis. Taxonomy (NCBI): domain Eukaryota; kingdom Metazoa; phylum Echinodermata; class Echinoidea; order Camarodonta; family Strongylocentrotidae; genus Strongylocentrotus; species Strongylocentrotus droebachiensis. Next base: position 12,108 of record JAVYIG010011451.1, read on the forward strand.
CTTCTTTGGTAATAACATACATGAAAAGAGTTGTAAAGGGTACATGAGCATTTGTCTACATCAATAACCCACTTCTTGTGATGGCCAAGATTAAACTGATTGAATCTTTGCGCAGCATAAAACGTATGACCATTCGGTACAATTGTCTGAAAATCAAGACTATTACTTTTGGGCTCTATAGCCCTAAAGTCGATTTGACAACTAATAGTCGTTATTTTCCGACTTGAAGACATTTTCAAGCCCCAACTTTTTTAGGGAAGTTCTAAATTAGTATTATCTTTCAAATGTAGTTGGAATTTAACTTTTTCATTTTTTGGCCTGCAAATGGGACATAGTACCTTTAAGAGAACTGTTAATATATTCTTTCTCGGGTGAGTTCTGAAAAGAACCATCAATGTCAAAGAGAAATAAAAGGCACATTATCTTTGGCAGAGCGATCTGTCCATTAGCTCAAGTGGTTTGCCCTTAGAGCCCTGTTTGAACATAGTTTTGCAATATCTGATGTTAAAGCATGCAACCATTGAAACATCATTTTCACCGAACTACTACAATCTTTGCGAAAGATTATAGTTCCAAAGCAATGGTTATGCAGAAAAACGTTTGATGCAAATCGGATATTTTAATTTACGCAACACAAGGTTCTGCTGATGTAATGAGGAGCTTTGTAAATGTCTTATGTCTTCTAAATGAATCAAGTTATTATCACCGTAAGGTAGATACTGAATGGTGCTGTCATAGCCTGTGAAAAGTTGATTCAGCACCAATTGACCTGTGTCAGTCTGAGGTCAGAGGTCATTGTTGATGAGCGATCAGGTGGTCAAGTGACCTATATTCATGCCCTCTTCTCTCTGTTTCCCTGCTGGTCACTCCACACGTCCTCTTCACACGATTCACATCTACCCATATACAAATGACCCAGAATTTTCAGAGAGAACTTGGAGTAGCTGGTGCAGATAAGATCTTGTCAAATATCTCAGTATAGATTCACAGTAGGTATGTTTTTATCAGCTCCAGATTGCCAAATAGCCTGCTATTTCTAATTTGGGAAATAATTTCGAAGTTACAAATCACGTCTTCATCAGCTCGAGGCTCTACCTCGAAACTTGAAACTTGAAATTGCAACTACGGGCTGATGAAGACGCAAATTCACTGGATAATTTGCGATCAGGATAGTTAAAATAACAGGATATTTGGCAATCTCTAGCTGTTGATGACAGGCCTAGTATCTCCTGCGAAATTCCATAATTTTGCTTGCTTGAGGCTTGATTTTGAACAGCTTGTATTTTCTTCAGGAGGGATAAATGACCAGAATACATGTGTATTTTCACCAAAAAAAATATCTAGCAAACCGAGTCAGATGCAAATGAAACAGGTTCGTTTGTTGGATATAATGTGGATTGTAAGGATGTAGAAAAGGTGGTGTTAGCTTCAGTTACAAGCTTTCTGCATAAGAGGAGACAAAAGATATTACTAGACATTGGGTGTGGTCAAAATCATATGGAGTCTTGTAACAGACTCTTCAGCGAAGTAAGAGATAAACCTTGGTCAGAGTCATATAAATCTGGGGCACTGTCTATAGTTTGCAAACAATAGAAATGAAATTCTCATCTTGCACTGCTTTACTATGCCTTTGAGAGCATTTTGTCTCAGACTTGTGAACAAACATTCTCATCTCTTGCTTTCACGCTCCCTCTTTCAGTTTTCTCAGGCTCTTGTCTCTTTTTCTCTCTTCCTCCCTGCCTGCTCTAACAGTCATGTGTATTTGTGACTTTGTCTCTCTTTCTCTGACTCATTATTAATCTCTTTCTAATATATCATGTCATTCTTAAAGTGCACTTTGTATTGCGACCTCTATCTGTCTTTCTGTCTCTCTCTCTCTCTCTCTCTCTCTCTTTCTCCATCTATTTTTTGCTATTTCTTTTTTCCTCCCTCCGTCTCTCCCGTCCTCTACCCCTCTCTCTCTATTATCTCTCTCTCTCTCTCTCTCCCTCTCCCTCTCCCCCTCTTTCTATCATACCATGGAGAGCAAGTTTCCCCCAAGACTCTATAAAACGAGTGTCATACAGGTTGAGATAGCAGCTGTCTAAGTATAGGGATAGATTCATCATTGCTGTCCCTGTGTAGACATAATTGCTACCAAGTCATGACAAGAATGTTCATCTCTGTGTTCTGAAGAGAATCAAAATACTTTAAAAGATATAAAGATCCTGTCTAGGCCTGTATTTCTCCAAGAGTAGAAATGGCTTTTGTGGGTCAACACTTGAAATGGGTGGTAGGGGGGGGGGGGGGGGGGGGGGTGGGGGGGGGGGGTCACATTTGAAAATGAGACTTGGACAAGCTCACAACAATATGTTTTCATAGTATATGTAAATTTCATATTTGAAATGTGGGATGACATATGCGTTTAGTTGTCACATTGCTCTAAAAATATTTACATTTCTTTTAATATAAATATATTAATGATAAAAGATACAACTTCTAAGAGACAATCACAAAATATATTTTATTTCACCATCATTGTGATACTTTTCCATAATGACTTGCATGAACCTATAAATTTGGGTCAGTACAAGTTTGAAAGGAATTGAATTACAAAAACATATACAGAAGGTTTGATGTGAGGATGACCCCAAGCAAGGATAGGACAAGAAAAGCAATGAAAATAATATGAAAAGGTGTCAACATATCAACAAGGCTTGTATGACAGTAGAGGGAAGGTCAGATGTTACAAGATAGATGAGGTCGAGTTGACCAGGCTGTATATAACCATCTGCTCTGACCACTTTTATCGGTCAGTTTCATCACCGGTCAGTCTGTATTTTCGGTAGATGTACCAGATAACTTGCCCCCAAGGGAAAAAAATGACCTTCAAATAGATATGAAATATTAGGCAGGTTCACAAAAGAGACTCCAAAAAGTTACTTCTCATAAAAACAAGCAAGCAGAAATTTTGTTTGTTTTCTTTTTTTTAATTAACCCATATCCGCCTAAGGCATTATACTATGCAAACGCCGTTCGTACCTAGCCACCACACACAAATATTCGCACTAACAGCATTTTTCACTTCACATCTCTCTCGAAGGCACCACAAATATCGGAAAGTTGACAAATTATGTATCAAAAGAAAGAGCATAAAATTGCCTTTATTATGATATAAATTTCAATGCATTTTGACAAATCAAAAAGATATACCAGTTGACCGAAGTCATATATGAGTTATGAAAATATGAATAATAAATATCAACTTGATATTCATTCACAAATCAAAAATATTTTCCTCCTCTGCATTTAGACTTGAATACCATTTTCGAATTATTCAAAGCAAGAGCTTTACAGTGATATATGATACATGCATATTGTGACCTTGTAAGTATGAATAATTGAAGAAGTAAATATATAATACAATTGCTTTGTTTATGATAAATGGTGTCTTTTCCATACAAATATTATCTACTAAGGAGGGAAGATTGTTCTTTACAATATTCTTTGAAATGAGGTACCACATCCACCCCTATCAATGCATATCTTTTAGGATGAACTGACATCAATTTGTTGCAAACATATCACAAATACATATGTATATTTATATATACAAACGTCATAATTACGAATGTAATGCATTTTCTTTGTAATCCTTTATTTCTTTTCCAAAATAAAGTTATTCATACATAGTTTTTGTTATTATTTGAATGTTTGTCTACATTACATTGAAAGAAAACTTTCTTGTACTTTGTAAGATTGAATACATGTATTTACATTACAAATGATGAATCAGCATTCTGAACCTTGATCAATGAAAATTATTTTCATCAGAGAAATAAAAAGAGTGGTGTTCTCGCCTCCATTTGTGTTTATTTACTGGATTGTGAAGTAAAGGCGTGTCACTCGAAGGAACATCAATCATGAACTATTCACTTACATAATTATAAGACACATTTGAAAATTGGGAATACATTCGTTATAGAATAAAATCATTCATCAATACACATAAATAGTAATACAACATAAACAAATGTCATAATTACAAACATTATACATTTTCTTTGTAATCCCTCATTTCTTGTCAAAAATAAAGTTATCTACACATAGTTTTTGTTATTATTTGAATGTTTTTCTGCATTACAATGAGAGAAAACCTTCTTGTACTTTGTGAGATTGAATACATGTATTTACATTTGAAATGATGAATCAGCATTCTGAACCTTGATCAATGTAAATAATATTCATGAGAGAAAATAAAAAGAGTTGCGTTCCTGCCTCCATTTTGTATTTATTTACGGAATTGTGTAATGAAGTACGTGTTACTGGCAAGACGTCAAACATGAAATGCATTTCATTTACATAAAAATAACACTGTTTATAGTTACAATCCTCTTACATTATGCGAACAAAAAATATGAAACATAGCCATCTCAGAGTAACTAGTAAATATCACAGAAATAATTGTCTGTTTAGAAATAATACATTCTCGTGATATTCAGTTTGAATTCATTAGTTCAGTTCACCTGTCTTTGATTTATCTCTCTTCAATTGCACACTAACTTCAATTTTTTGCGAGCTTTCTTCTTGTGCTGTCGCTCTGGATCATTGTACGCGAACTTATCCATGTAATGGTATCGACTGAAGCATGGGTCGGGACACATACGCACCTCACACACGGAACAAGTATAAATTGTGTCTACGCGTTGAAGATGGATCTTGCAGGTACTTGCGGTTTCCATTTTCTTCGGTGCATGATTCAAAGTCCTGTTGAACCGCACAACGTTGTCACGTGGAGGAGGGGTTGGTGTTTTCCTGTATGTCCTTCCTGCAATCAAGCTTGTTGAAAGACTTTCCCTGAAGTCTCGTAGCTTTACCTTTGTATTGTGAGACTTGTTGTACAAGATACATGCGTTCAGTACAGCGATGTCGAGCATGTACCAGATGACTTTATGGTACCACTTTAGCGATTTCGTTTGGCGTTTGTAGCATGCGATTTTTTTGTCTGCGAGGTCTACACCTCCCATGTGTTTATTGTAGAGACCTACGACTTCAGGACGCTCAATCTCGATCCGTGTCCATTGACCATTTATCTTTGCCATGCGATGGACTGGCTGCGTTTCTTTCTTCAGAGGAACTGTGGAAAGAATATATACCGGCTTTGTATCTTTCCATGTTACACAATATAACTTATCACTTTGCCGCCATAGTGTGTGACCTCTCGCTAGCTGTTTCACCTGTTGTTTTTTCTTACCCACAGTTTCGCTGGGTAGGTACTTGCGGTTTTCACGAAGAGTTCCTACAGCCATGAATCCTGAAGTGTAGAGTGCATTGAACAATGGGACAGATGTATAGAAATTGTCCATGAAAATAACATGTCCAAAACCACGATAATTCTGGGAGAGATTGGTCACAACATTGAATGTGTTTTGTCGTTCACCCTGAGTTTTGCCTTCATATATGTCTAAATTCAACACATATGCAGATTGGGATTCAGCTAGGGCAAAAACTTTTAACCCCCAACGTGTCGGCTTATTCTTCATGAATTGCCTAGCAGGCATCCTCGCTTGTCCCTTTATCATGGATTCATCAATCGCAACATCTCGCTCAGGGTTGTATACCTCTTGGAACTTCGGCACTAAGTAGTTGAAGATGTACCGGATCTTGTAAAACTTGTCGAATCCAGCTAGTTGGCGATTTGTGATGGCGATCTCTTCATCTACGAAATGAATATAACGCAGAACCTGGAGGAATCGGTCGCGTGGAAACACCTCTGGAAAGCCGTCAGTTCTTGTCAGCTTATGTTTCACACTCCAATACTTGCGTATATCACCTTTCAGCTGCAAGAGACCCATGCCGATGATCACACCAAACCAAGTCTCGAGTTCAGCACGGGTAACAGGATACCACTTCATTTTGTGCTTTGTTGGAGATTTTAGTTTTTTTCGCTCGAAGTTCCTGTTGGTAAGCAGTACAATTTCATTCAAAAACTCATCAGTGAACAGGAGTTGAAATGTTTCTGCCTCTGATAATGTCGCGAAATTCCCAGTAGGTCCTGGTTGGGGTCCGGTAAATCGTTTACCTGCTGAGTCTGTCACATTATCAGTCCATTGAGGGGGTGGTGTTCGTGATCGATCTCGTACACGTCTGCGACCAGGGGGCTGACCTCTTGTCTTTTTGCGTCCACGCTCAGCAATGAGTTGTTGTTCTGCTTCCTCATCAGATGACTCAGGTGCAGATGGCATTGCTTCATCTGAATCTTCATCATCAGGTTGTGCCGGACTTTGTGGAGGTGGAATTTGAATGGGCACAGGGTTTGGAATTGCTGTACAAATTCTGGCAGTAGATCTAGAAGTACTGGCACTGACACTTGCAACATGATCCGAATCATCACCATCAATATGCATAGCAAAGTCACTATATGTATCTGACTCTGAGCTTTCCCTGTCATCACCATGATCACTATCCTCTTCATCATCAATTTCATCGAAGTCAAGGTATCCTCCAGCATTCAGTTTTTCTGCAATCTTTTCATTTCTTCTATGAAGTTTGCGAACCAGTTTTAGAGGTATATTGTCAGTTTCTGAATCAGAGGAATCATATTCTGATGATGAAGCCATTGATTGACTTCATAAAGTCCGAGTTTTCCGGCACCACAAGGCTATAAATTGATCGAATAATCTGTCTTTATTCTTACAGCAGAGTAAACAGATGGGACTGAAGTGAATGAAATAACTTACGAATACGATTGTCTTTTTCAAAGTTTATTAGAGAAAAGGTCCAGGAAGTACTCCAAACACGATAAGAGTTCCCAAATACAACGCGGCGATGTTAGCGTGCATTCATAGTCGCCCTGGTAACGAAGGGATCGGTGCCGAAATATGTGAAACAATTGCACATTTATCGAATGAATTTATAGCTTTCTAGACTTCGGTAGATAACACTGTAGCTTTGTATACAACGACAAACTCTTACAGCATTGTGGGATAGCAGGTCAGAGTTCACAGTGTTATACAAAAGCCATTTAAATGACGTCATTCTCGCGACAAGTTTGACTACGGAATTTTCCGTACTTCGGCGTTTGCAGCATTCGCGGCTTCTACGGGAAATCCCGTAGATCGGCGGATATGGGTTAACCTAGTATTTTGTTTATGTCTTTGTATTTTGTACCTGGGATATATTTTCAATAGTTTTGCTGTTTGACAGTAAATATAAATGAATGCAGCCTGTACTACCCACGTTCTCTCCTTGAAATAATTCATCATATTTTAATCTTTACTGATAAATTGTCAAAACTTTTGAATAAACGTATGGATATCATCTTAAGATGTAGACCTATACAAGATTGAATTTCGAATTTGAGGATTCGTGAGAAGGAAAAAAATTGGCTGACATCCAATCGAACCCAAATTTGTTTGTAAACTTCTCTCAAATCATTTATAAAATCAAGATAAAATTCTTTGTTGAAGCAGTAGAGTTATTGATGTTCACACAGTCTCGTGACCCTATGACATTCCATCTAAGATTGTGTGCTAAAAGTGGGGGCTGTGATGCTATTTTGAGCAACGAGTTTGCAAAAACATCCACCTGGATAAACCACAAGAATACATGCTTGATCCTGACATAAGCATGGTTCATGTTTCTATCTAAAAATATACTTGGCTACCAAATATGTATTGTGCTTGATAGCTGTATGATGTTTACGAGACCTGTGAGTTTGGATATTAGAAACAGGATCATTCCTGGAGATGTAAATATGCAAGTCTAAAGCTACAACATTGATGGTAATTACTAAACCCTAATCTGTTTCGAAGGAGCAGGGGAAAACATACTTAAACAATTTCGGGGGGCTACTTTTCAAGCTTGGTTGCATGAAAATAACACTCTTTAATTTGTTTTGCATTGAACTCTATGCAAATTTTTGGGGCTCTTTTGGGCATTTTGAGGGGCTAATTTGCCCCGAGCTCCCGTGTATTTTTTTTACTGCGAAGGAGTCGAGTATCACCTCTGAAGGTTTCACTAGAAGCAGTTTTTGTCAGTAAATTTGTAGGAATCCATCAATATCCAAATTCTTTCTCTACTTTCCAAACAACCCATTGTGTGCAGGAATCAGGTGGTCCATGTGTTAAGTCTATGGGAATGAAACAAATTCAGTAATCAGGGGGTTAAATATATTTTCTTGATATACATTCAAAACCTCCACACCCTGCCCTCCCCCATTTTTCTTCAATTGGACAAAGCAGGTATAACCCTTTGAGCTCATGTATGTAATGCAGTTTGTTCCTGTTCTAGAACAGTTGGGTGACCTGCCATTCCTTGATTTTAAACCTACCGGTACTTGAGTTTCTAGAAAAAATACTGTGAGAGAGGAAATAACTTTTGTTCCATCTCAGTTGAGAGCTAGCTAGTTGATGAACATTGGATTACTGTCTATTTCCAAGAGATTTGCTGCTCTTTAGGTGGTATAAGCCATTTAGTTTTATGACATTTAAAGCTTTTTAAAAGGGCCACTTTTGATTCATTTATCAAACCGGAACAATATCCTTCAGAGGACTTGTAGGGTCAATTTTTTGATTTATTAGTTTCCTAAGTACAAGGATGGGGGATAATTGAGAGACTCATCCATTCACTAGCCAATCTATCATGGCTCTATTTGTTGACTCGGTGTGCATATATCAAGGTTGTATATGGAATCTTGTTTGAAGTATGGTACAAAATATGACCAGTTTTTCAGCTTGGAGATGTACTGGTTAGTGTGAAACAGCTGACATTGTCGAGTTCTTCGTAAAAACAACGGACCACCCACAAAAAAGGTAGAATGCTGCCAAAAATGCAAGGAGAAAAGTGAAAATAATAATTTCTAGCATTCATTTTTAATAATCGAGGATGAACTTTTCTGAAAAATGTATTATTTTACCTGATAGTTGTGCCAAATCATTACAGAAATATATCTTGAGCATTTACAGTACACGTAGGTATTTGGGAAATGATAGTCCGTTCTAAAGTGAAACTTCTGTGTATACCTGCATGTATTTGGCTGAGGAGCTTTTGGTCTATCGTCTACTGAGAGCCAGAAGAGCATTAATTAAGTCATTTCCTTTTACTCCGAGTTAACACCCTTCTGGCTCTAAGCAGGTTATTTGTATGAATATCATAACATTCAGCCAACCCTGTCTATTGAGGCCACTCAAGGGAAACAGAGAAAGTTACCCCTCAAGTGAAGACAGGTGATCTTTATATGCAGGTTCTTTAACAAACATTTTTTTACGAGGGAGACAAGACACATAGCCACTATAGACAGGTGGTCCTTTTAAAATGGTGGCCATGTACTAATGTAGGTTTGACCTGTAAGAGTTGAAATTAGACTCATTCCCTACTTGTATTTGTTACATTACTATTTGTTTACACTGGTGGCAGCGGTGGGATTCAAACCCATGCCATCGAAATCTGGTTGTCTTTATAAAGAAGAACAGTCCATGTTATTATGTATGTGATTGTAAGGGTTAAAAGTTCTGATTAACTCTCTCCCTCTCACGCTCTGTCTCTACCTGTTCTCTCCTGTAGGTCAGGGAAGGCAATCTGTCTTGATGATGTTCCTCAGCTGGCAGACTACTGGTTACCTACAGCCATGCCTGGTGAACTGGTGGATGGCAACCAGCAGTGTCAGCTCCAGTATGGCCAGGGTGCCAAGGCATGCAATACCAATGTGAGTATATACAGTCTGATTCATGCAGATCTTCCCAGTACTATTAACCAGGGGCCCGCAACATAAAAGTTTGTCATCAAAATAATTTAAAACAACGATTCTGATTGGTTAATGGTCGGCCTTTTGAACAATATTTGCAAGCATCGATGATGTTGATTGGTCATTATCATTTGCAATTGAATGCAAATATTTGAGTTACAGCAGGGCCCAGAACTTCCATGTGCATGATATATGTGTGCAACTCTCATGACTGGTTCATTTTCATGAAAATTTCATGCCATGAGATGATTGAATCTCTAATGATAAAACACTGAATATTGCAATACGTGAAAGTTTTTGTCCTGAAAATAGTGGCAATCATTAACTATTTTTGAAAGCTTAATGTCACAAAAGTTCTCTGCTTTTCCACTACTGTGTTCCAAGCAGCAAAATAATTGGAAGGCAATAATTCTTATAATAAACTAGAATGGTTTGGGAAGGATGTATACTGCATCAAGTCCATCACATAATAATGCTACTCATAGGCTAACTGGTAATATTCTATCAAGTGCCAATTGAGATTTGAGCTATTTTTATCATTAGATTAGGCATAATGAAAAAGGATTTATAAATAACGTTGTTTTGAAATGTGATATTTGCATGATACGTTGGCAGAGTATTGGGTGTCATAGATCTCATTGATAACTATGTGTATATGTGCATTCCATTGAATAACATGAGACCCTAAACCACTATATAACTACCCACTTGCTGACTCGTTTAACATATTAGTCATAACCATTCAGATATTTGAATACATTTTGATAATTTTATATGCAGGATTCTATGTTTACTTTGTATAGTATAAATGTTAGAGTCGTCTAATCTAGCTGGTATTCAGTATCACAGTCCAGATAATGTTTGTGTGTGGGTGTATTCGTACAAAGTTTGTCGGTGTAATTTAAAACAAGATAAGCTTGTTTCAAGTTTTATGGCATTATCATAATATTCTATACATTGTTGCTGTTGTTGTAATGTTGTTAATTCTATAACAATATATTTGAGACTTTGCTGGATAAGTAAAATCTTACAGTTTCAAAGAAAGTCCTGTACTTCAATGGTCATTGATGATGCCAATTAAACTTTGATAATCTATTACAAATACTCGTATCAATCATATCATTTTGAAATTTCTTTAACCCTTGCTAGAATATATGTCGGGAGCTGGCTTGTCAGAAGCCAAACACAAGGGCTTGTTGGAGAACAGGAACTCCTGCTGCGGAAGGAACTCGATGTCAAACATCTATTATATCTGAAGGAGTAAGTAGGAATATAAAAAAGTATAATTCATTTTGTGATATAAGTATAACTCATGTGTTTTTCTTTGTAATCAATGTAATTATGTGTTTCTTATGTATGTATTATTCAATTAATAAATGATGAGGAAAAAAAAGAGCCCCCCCCCCCCCAAACAAAAAGTATGAATATAGTTCAGAAAATCCAGGGCCCTCACTGACTCATTGATTTGAATTCTGAGATCTGAAGTCTTTCATTCAATCGCAAACTTACAAATCCTATTATTTTCTTTAGTACAGAATTTATATCAAGTTGTGATCAATTTGCAACAGTTTATAAGATGAGATCCAGGATTTATAGGATGGGAGGAGGCACAAGTATGGGCTATGTTTAAAGCCCCACTGCACTACTTATAGCTACCTGCGCCCTCTATATAGCAAATAATGTCTAATCGGTGACCATTAGTCCCCCATGACGCCCTTTTTCTTATGTCAATTGAGAGCTGATTTGATGAGATAATTAACCACCTGTCAGTGACCATGCAGGGAGGTCTAATCCCTCTTGGCCAAACTAGTGCGATGGAGCTTTAAAATCTCTGACAGGGTTAAAAATGGAAGTTGTCACAATTTTTGAAAGACAAGCAATGATCCTCGCTCATTTTGTTTTAGTGTTGCTACATGTACATGTTTCTACATTTTGGAGATGGTAAATAACATGCATGAGGCAAGACCTCAAGCGATGAGACTTGGTCTTTATGGTCAGAGGTTTCTCATAGATGAGGCGCGATAGCTCAGTCGGTAGAGCATTGGTCTCGTTATCCGGTGACCCGGGTTTCGAAAACAAGTCGATGCGCTAGTGCCCTTTGGTAAGGCATTAACCCTCATTACCAGGTCCCTCAGAGAGGACCTTAAGCCGTCGGTCTTCTGGTTGCTTACTAACAAGCATTTATTGCTTTCTTAGCTGTCAAGTAAAATAACCACCACTATCATATCTTGTTACCGTGGTGCTATCTAGGAGATGTAGAATATGGGAATAGACCTCAAGCAGTAGGACCTGGTCTTCATGGTCAGAGTGTTCTTATTTTTATCTGTTCCTCATTTGTTGTTACAGTGGTGCTATCTAGGTGACTGTGTAGAGTATGGGACTAGACCTCAAGCAGTAGATGGTTCATGGGGGACCTGGTCTTCATGGTCAGAGTGTTCCAGGACCTGTGGTGGGGGTGTCTCAAACTCAGAGAGACAGTGCAATAACCCAGAGTGAGTCATACCTTCATACCTTATCCTTGAGTTTCAGTTTATTTAACCCAAGGAATACTAAATCCTCTAATTGCCATAGGGCTTTAATATAGGTTTCACCTGGTTCTAGTAGGCAAAGGGATTATTGTTTAAGTACCATCTGCAGATCAAACAGCCCAAGTTTCAATTGTGTAAAACATTTTAGATTATAAAACTAAAAGGTTTGTCCTCTTAAAATTCAAATTGGATGAATTGTGAGGTTAGCTGCACTAAAACAAATGTTTTGATTAAAATGAACATTGGAAAAAGAAATGGTAATGAAAGACTCTCACAAAATCTTAGACATGATACATGTTAATAAACTTGGTTGCCCTCTAACTAAGTTTTTACTAGTAATTCTCCCCTTCCAAAATACAGTACATTATGGTGAATTATATGGTAAAAATATACCCAAACATAAGGAAACATTTAGTTGAGTACTGGGCATTGGTAACAGGTTCAAACAGAAATGATAACAGTGTGGGTAATCACTTGTGTTCCTGTTGGGATTAAGATACTATAGATACTAAAGAACATGAAGTTAAGGAAGAATTGGTGCTGAAAATCACTTAAGAATGGGTTCTACTGATCAGCTTCTCAATATGACAATGCTTTCTTCTTTTTCTTCTTCTTTCAGGCCCAGAAATCGAGGCCAGTACTGCACAGGAGAGAGAAGTAGATACAGATCATGTAATACCAATGTAAGTCTCATTCTATGCAATCACTGACAACTTATCAGTTTTTAATGGAATTAACTAACTTGAAAGAAATGGACCGTGAGTGGATCACAGTTGTTAGCTCTCAAATTACTGATGCAGAAATGAAAAATGTGCTGATAAATTAATGAGAAGTGGGGAAGTTAAACTCAAGTAGTGATCAGTCCTGGAACCCATTCACAAAACCTGTTTTCAATGGCAAATGACAAAACCAGTGACAAATCTGCTGATAACCAATCAGAAGCAAGGATTTCACTAGCTTATAACAAAAACTTTCATTTGTCACTGATGACAATTTTCGTGAAATGGGGCCCAACTCTTCTTTGTGATGGCCATCTGAAAAGAATTAAAACATGGCTGGTTACATCCTTTTGAATGTCATTCACAAAGATGAAAAACAACCAAGGTCCTAGTAGTGCTCCTTGTGGAATGACACTGAGTAGTCACTTTTCACTTTTGAATAGTGATAGATAGGCTGTGACAAGATTTATGCTGCACTCCATATTTTGTTAGATCAGCTTTATTCATAATTCATGTAAGATTGACCAATTTTGATGTAACAATGACTTACATGATATGTGCACTTTCTTTACTCTTTTTATTATTATTACCATGATTCTTGTTATTTTCCTCTAGGAATGTCCCGAAAACTCGAGAGATTTTCTTACCGTCCAATGTTCGTCCTTCAATAACGAGGTTTACCATGGTCAATTCTATACCTGGGAGCCTTACGTGAGTCCCAACCCTGAGCCCTGTCAGCTCTCCTGTGTGTCCTCCGGTGGGAACCATCTTAGGAGGATACCCAAGGTGGTAGATGGAACGAGATGCTACTCGGAGAGATACAAACCAGAGTCACTCGATATATGCATCAATGGAAAATGCCATGTAAGTCAGAATCATGGGTTAGACGTGTAATAAAAGGAAACTTTACAGTTTTCAACTACAACACCGGCTAGAAAGCTGTAGTTTTGCTACATTTGGCTGACCTAAAGTGCTATTATTTGGATATGATTGTTAATGGACTATGTAGAATCTGTAAAATGGCGACTGGCTGGAATGTTTCCCAGGGAGTGGAAAATGTGCATACACTGTGTGCGGGTAAGCCTGAATCCGATATCTATAAAGCGCTTAAGCACATCGTTGGATCGATGTATTGAGGGCTATATAAACATGGAATATTATTATTATTATTATAGAGATGTATTGATTAACATTATTGACATGTTTGGAATATATTCTGATATTGTTTTATCCCACAGACTGTAGGGTGTGACAAGATACTAGGCTCTGAAGCCAGGGAAGACAAGTGTCGTGTGTGCGGAGGAGATGGTAGTTCATGTGAGACAGTGGGAGGTACATTCAACGGGGAGCTGGTAGCAGGAGACTATCAAGAGATCCTTACCATCCCCAGAGGGTCTGTTCACATCAGTCTACAGGAGATGGCCATTTCTAGGAATTATTTAGGTTAGTAACATCTTGTTCTTGTGTTGGTTTATACATGTACTGTCAAACCTGCTTTAGTGACCACCTCTCTACAAAGATCACATTTGTTGTTTCCCTTGAAAACGTTTTCTAATTGAACCGTGTACTAAAGGAACCTGTCTACAAAGACCACCTTTCCACAAAGACCACTTTTTATGCTTCAGTTGGGCGGTCGCTATGGACAGGTTTGACTGTAGTTGGGGAGTTATTCTTGGGTCTAAATAGGATGTTATTTACTTGTTTGTCCTGGTGTGTCTTGAAAGTAACCTCAGATATTTTCAATTCAATTTATAAAAATGCACATTGTTCTAGAGATTCCAGTCACTTTATGAAAATGGTTTACTAAAGAATTGAAACTCATTAGTAATGGCCACGGTATGTGTATCTACATAAATATACATCTATGCTCTTGATTTACTGAGAAACATTAAATTAAATCTAAGGGAGAAGTAATCTTTAAGTCTTCACAGTATTATTCAACTAAAGTAATGATTATATTTTTTCCCCTCTTTAAAAAAACAACTTTGTAGCACTGAAGTCAGTGAATAATGATTACTACATCAATGCTGAATGGATGATTGATTGGCCTAAATCTTACGACGTCGCTGGATCTACATTCATCTACGAGAGGCCAGACGATGCCCCTGAGACTCTCAGTGCGCTTGGACCAACCAATCAAGAACTTGTTGTCATGGTAATTACCAAATAGAGCATTTCAGTTCTCATTATATTTGAAGTGGAATAGAGTAATTGAACTTGACAAATAAACTTGAGCTCATGTTGTTATATATATGTATATATTTTTTAAATCATAACAATTTCTTAAAATTTTCTTCTGTATTTAGGGCGGTTAAATGAAGTTTAGATTTTTTGTTCATTTTCAATCATTATTTTATATGTAGATGCTCAGTAATGTCTTAAAAAGTGAACTTCTGAATAGATTTGTTATTATATGAGTGACCCTTATTGTGAAATACTTTCTTTGTAACTGCAAAGAAAAGGAAATACAAAAAATCATGGATTGGATTGGATAGGAGTAGATTAGATAAAGTACAGACGTTTGACATTAGATCCCAAGTTCTCTATGGGCGGAGGGACAATTACGGTTACAGTGATTAAGTTTGCTATCTCCTTCGCTGGCGGCCATCTGTTGCACTCAGAATGTTGCTACAAAGATTTGTATTTGTATAATTCTAAGTAATTAATGATAATAAAATCTACTTTCATTTGATTTCTAGTTGCTCGTTCAGGAGGAGAATCATGGAATCCGATATTCCTTCAACCGTCCAGTGACGAGAACAAACCAGGGTGACAGACAGATGGCCTTTACTTGGGAGAGGGGTGACTGGTCACAGTGCTCCGTTACCTGCGCAGGAGGTAAGAATATAGGGGGAAAAGAAATCTAGAGATTTGTAAAAGGAAAGATAGAAAGATATACTCGTCTGCTGAGAGCCAGAAGGGCATTAACTCTGTGTTAAAATGTATTATTTAATGCTCTTCTGGTTCCAAATTGATGGATGGATAGATAGATATATAAATACAAAGAGAGAGAGAGATAGATAGATAGATATATTTATAAATAAAAAGATAGATAGAAAAATAGATGGGCGGATGGATGGGTGGGTGGATGGATGGATGGGTGGATGGAAGGATTGATGGATGGATAGACAAAAGAAATTAAAAGAAAATAATGATGATCATTGCTTACTACTGACGTTGCTGCCTGTGAGATGCTCTTTGTAAGAGTAGAAATGTTGTGATTCCTATACAAGAGTATATGTTCTTTTAACTTGTCTACAGGTGTATCAATATCTGAGATGCGGTGTGTGAGGGTAGACGATGAAACTATTGTTAGTGATACATTCTGTGATCATCCGAAACCTGAAAGAAGAACCATCTCATGCAACACCCAGGCTTGTCCTCCAGAGTAAGTATTATTCTCTCTCCCTCTCTGTCTCTCTTGTTATCTCTCTCTCTCTCCTCTCTCTTCTCTCTCTCTCTCTCTCTCTCTCTCTATCTCCCTCTATCTCTCTCTTTCCCTGTCTCTTCCTCTCATTATGTCCACTTACTCTCTTTCCCTATATTACATAACCACATGAACAATTCTCGCTACCCTAAATAGGTACGAAAATCTCGAAATTCGCGAGACGAGGTAATTTTCACTCTCTCGGGTCGTCACTACAACTTCCGGTATAGAGTCCCATCCCGCTGGCGCTAGCGCCTGTGTTCTCCAATGAGACCAAAATTATTCCAGAAAAAGTATTTGGGATAGCCTTTGGCATAACCATCTGGATCAATCTGCTCCTTATCGAAATGTCTCAAACAAAGCCGCGATTTTTTGGTCAAATTCACTTTGTCCTTGCGGCGAATCAAGCGCAGCCATGTCGCTCGTGTTCCAGCTTCGGTGGGAAATTTCACCAAAGTCACGGCCTTCATCCACCCCCATTTTTCAGGGTTCTTACGCTTGGAATCATGAGCCCAGCACTGTGCAGCCTCACAATAGAAAACCATCGTCACTGATGTCAAAAGACGCAAAAAACAACGAATGAAATGTTCAAATAAATGTTGAAATATTTGCGAAAAAAAAACAAGACCGAGCAGACGACATATTCGGTGCATACACGTTGTGTGGCGACGGCGTTTTACGTTTGCGCTATCGCGCCGCCTGCACAGGAAGCTGTAATGTCGAAAAGCTATCCCATAATGCAATGCGCGTTTTCAGGATTTTCCCCGGATCTCGGCAGAATCGCTATTTGGGGTAGCGAGAATTATGCTTTTTCTTTGAAATTGAAATCATAATCATTAAACATCTTCTACATGCATACAAATATAATTTTTGCTGGTAGCAATCAGGGATGCTAGTTTTCAGGCAATAGCCTGAATTCAGGCCCTGGCGAGTTATTTTCATACCATAGGCTTCTTTGTGTACAAAATAGCTCATTCTAGGTGATTTTCAGGCCCTCTGATCAATTCTTACTGGCATTCCCTGAGCCAGGAAATAAAAGAGAAATAGAAGACATGAAGAACTGAAATATAATATGATATGTATGTAAATTTGACTTTCTGCTGGTAAACTACCAAGTGATTACCTGATACAAAGAGAGGCAATGATGCTATTTTAATGATTTCTTTGTTGTTGATGCAGATGGCAGATATCTGCTTGGTCTGAGTGTACTAGGACGTGCGGTAACGGTGAGAAGACCCGGACCGTTCTGTGTACCACCAAGGTGACCCAGCATGAAGATGAAGTGGTAGATGAGTCAATGTGTGAGGAACATAAACCAGCTGAGATCATGACGTGTGGGCATAGGGAATGTCCACCGGTATGGATCACCGGACCATGGGCGCAGGTTAGTACTCTTGTTAGGAAGCTCCAATCCAAGTAATAAAAACTGCACTTCTATTAAATTTTGAACTCATCAGGGGGGTGTTTCATAAAGCAGTGCGTAAAGTTATGCATGACTTTACGAATGACTTGAATATGAAGAGCTAAATGGGATTCTCAAATCCATTTAGTTGCGTGAGCTAAAGTTGAAATATGCAGATGTAGATTAATCTTATCATTATTAACAAAACATTTAATGCAAAATGTATTTTTGGCTACGATTTAAATGAGATTATGGGAAATACAGTCACACTTAAAATGTCAGGAAAAACTTTGGGCATCTCATTTGGCTATTCATATTGAAATCATGTGTAAAGTCATTCGTAACTTTACGCACAGCTTTATGAAACACCCCCCTGATATGATATGAAATCCCATGTACGCTTTTAGTCAGACCACCAAAACCTTTCACCAGATTCCTTTAATTTATTGTTATAAATAGCAAGATACTTACTATTTCAAGTTGCTTGTGAAGTTTTACCTCTTCATGTGTACATTAATTTCTTTATGTGATGGCCACATGTAAAAAAAATGGAAAGAGAGAATTACCAGCCATTCATGTGAATCTCTGTGAGGTTGCTGTTTGGGGTGCTCAATGGCAGACAGTAGATGATTTGTAGCTTCATTCCTTTTAGACATTGACATCTATGCTAATCAGATAGCGTGTTGACAGAGCATCACCATGTTAAGCATCTTTATCTTTTGATACAAGTGGAACAATATGCGGACATTATTCAAACAGTTTGATTTGAATTTCTATTTGCTACCAGAACTATAGATATTACCTTTAAAATGATTTTTAGAAGTAAATTGTTATCAAAATTGCATCGTCTTGACCTGCTTTGTTTTCACAGTGTTATCCATCATGTGGGCCGGGCCATAAACAGCGTCATGTTCAGTGTATGAGCAGCGATCGTAGACAGACCTACTCACACATCATGTGTAACAAAGCAGACATGCCGGTCTACAGGATGCCTTGTAACCTAGGAGATTGTCCTCCACCTAGGTGGATTGCTGGAGATTGGAGTGAGGTAAGTGAACTTGTATGGTGATGATGATGATGATGATGATGATGATGAGAAAGATGTTGTTGATGATTAGTGATTAATATGATGGTGGTGGTGGTGATAAGAACTATGACAATCCTGATAATTATGATGATGATGATGATGATGATTATGATGATGATGATGATGATGATGGTATGATGTTGATGATGATGATGATGATGATGATGATGATGATGATGATGATGTTGTTGTTGATGATTAGTGATTAATATGATGGTGGTGATAAGAACTATGACAATCTTGATAATTATGATGATGACGATGATGATTATGATGATGATGATGATGATGATGGGATGATGATGATGATGATGATGATGATTATGATGATGATGATGATGGGATGATGATGATTATGATGATGATGATGATGATGGGATGATGATGATGATGATGATGATGATGATGATGATGATGATGATGATGATGGGATGATGATGATGATGATGATGGGATGATGATGATGATGATGGGATGATGACGATGATGGGATGATGATGATGATGATGATGATGATGGGATTATGATGATGATGATGATGATGGGATGATGATGATGATGATGATGATGATGATGATGATGGGATGATGATGATGATGATGATGATGATGATGATGATGATGATGAGATAGTGATGATGATGATGATGATGGGACGATGATGATGATGATGATGATGATGATGATGATGATGATGATGATAATAATAATAATGGGTTCTTGATGGTGATGATATGAATTATGTTATGATGATAGTCATGATGATGATAATAGTGACACTGATGACATTGACAGTGATGATGATAAGGATATTTAAAGTATGGTCAGTGCTAATATGAATCTTACTATCTAATTCTCTCTCCTTGCAGTGCAATACACGATGTGGAATGGGTCAGACGAACCGTCCTGTCAGCTGTATGGCTCAGAACGGTGTCATCCTTCGAGATCAGAACTGCCATGCTTCGGAGAGGCCGAGTAGGCAAAAGCAGTGCGAGAGTCCATGTGGTACAATACCAGCACCACCAGAAAGTAAGTACCGGTACTCATTACATTAAGGGCGTGTTCATGCTTCACTTTTTCTGGCCAGAATCAGGCATCTGTTACGCGTTTAGTTTAAAACACGGTTGCGTCTGTAGTATTTAGGAACTCAGAGACATAAAACTAGATACAATGAATTTAGAAGTTGAGATGATTTAATCTATTCCAAGATGTCCGATCATATTGTGATCATGTGTACATAAAGGGGATTGAGCCCTCGACGTTGACTGTTAGCACAGTCTTACAAACACAACATATTTCCCTCCTTTAAAGAGATGAATAATGTTATATAACTAAGTCCAGATATGAGTTCAAAAGTTTATGAGTCCAGAAAATAAAACTTGTTTATTAACAACAAGCCTGAAATTTTATTAACCTATATTGAGCAATTGTTTCATATGAGTCCAAAACTTAAACGTTCCAGTTTTTTAATTTCTATGCTCAATACTTGTCGGCTCTAAGGATTTAAGATCTGTAATCTCGTAGATATCCAGGTCGTCTCCTTAGACGCTGAGAACGACGAACAGTTCGCGGTTCTGCTCGCTGTTGCTCTTGATCTTCAGTGCTTGTAGTGAATGGAAAGGTGTCTTCCCAATCGCTTTCATTCATGTTGCCTGGCTTGCTCGCGATAAGGCGTCTGGTGTTCCATCGCATTCCGTCATCTAGTACAAATGCATTCGAGCCGAGCTTCTTCACGATCTGTATGGGTTTCGATACCCCCGAAGCTAGCTTGTGCTTGCGATTTGGACGCTTTACACGAACCCAGTCACCGATAGCGAATTTCGGTGTGATTGCTCGTCTGCATTTGTCAGTGTACGCTTTCATGCTTTGCTGTTTCCTCTCAATCTCTCTCGCTTTAGCCTGTGTGCTTGCAGGCTCTGAAACCGGTGGTTTCAGGATGTTGAATGGCATACGGAGGTTCCGTCCCAACATTAACTCTGCTGGAGTCTTTCCGGTTAGCGAATGAGGTGTTGAGCGATACGTGCGTAGTAGGGTCTGGATGGCCTTATCGAAGGTCATTCCATCTGCGAGATTCGCTTTCAAGCTCTCCTTGATTACCCGGTTGAAACGCTCTACGCCGCCATTGCTTTGAGGGTTATAGCGAGTTGTGAGGCGATGTTGAATTCCATTAACGGCTAGGAATTCTTCGAACTGTTCAGACGTGAACTGTGGTCCATTGTCCGTGGTGATAGATTCTGGAAGACCCCACTTGGTAAACATCTTCTCCAAGATGCTAATGACTGATGTCGTAGTGACTGAGCTTGTTGCTGCTATCTCAGGCCACTTGCTATGGAGGTCGTGTACAACTAACAAAAATCGCTGACTTTGAGGAGCGGCTTGGACTTCCCCAAAGATGTCGACTTGAAGTTGCTGCCATGGCTTCTTCGGCCATGGGGTCGGCTGCAGTGGTGCTGGCCGCGGTTGAGTTTTCTCGCTGAGAGTACACGCTTCACAAGATCTGACGAGATCTTCTACGCGTCGATCGATCGCTGGCCACCAGATTGCTTCGCGACATCGTTGCTTCATCTTCACCACACCTGGATGACTTTCATGTGCGGTTTGTAACACACGATGTTGAAGCGATTTCTGGATTACCGCTCGGGTGCCACGGGCGATACACGTGTCGTCGAAGATAGCTAGCTCATTGCGAACACGATGATATGGAACGAGGTCTTCGGAAATCTCTCTAGGCCATGCTGTTTGGAGATAATGACAGACCTTCTGTAGAGTTGCATCTGCGGCTGACTCTGTTTTCAGCTGCTCACGCGTCACAAGCTTTGCGGTCACGTGAGAGATCACCATAAGAACGTAGTCTTCGACGTCCTCTTCGATGTCGCTTCTTGCATGGCTATCGCGATTGCTATTCGCGTTCGGTGTACGGCTAAGCATATCTGCTACTCGGTTGTGTGAACCCGCGAGATATTCGACCTTGAAATCATATTGGTGCAGTCGATCTGACCATCTGTAGATGCGGAGAGGGCGGTGTCCAGATCCTGAAGTGCTCAACAAGGTTGTTAAGGCTTGATGGTCAGTACGAAGTGTGAACTTGCGACCGTAGAGGTACATATGCCAGTGTTCGCAGGCATAGATGCATGCGAGAGCTTCGCGTTCTCCTGTAGAATACTTTCGCTCTGTGTCCGACAACGCTCGAGATGCGAATGCGACCGGACGTACACTGCCGTCGATCGTTTGCGATAACACTGCTCCGATAGCGAACGCTGACGCGTCTGTAGTCACGTACGTTTCAGCGCTTGGAGTGAAGTGAGCGAGAACTGGCGGCTCTGCGATTCTTCCTTTGAGCGTGTTGAATGCGGTCTCTTGTGCGGTGTGCCATTCCCAAAGCGCGTCCTTCCGGAGAAGCTTCTGCAGAGGTTCTGCGATTGCTGCGTATTGTGGCACGAATTTGCGGTAGAAGTTCGTTGTTCCCAAGAATGAGGCTAGCTCCTTCACATTCGTTGGGGCTGGGAGTGTTCAGATAGCTGCAACGTAGTCGAGTGTAGGCGTCAGACCATCTGCAGTGACATGATATCCCAGAAAATCAATGTCCGAAGCAGCGAACGTGCACTTGGCCTCGTTAAGCGTCAAGTTATGCTTGGCGAGGCGCGTCATGACTTCTGCTAATCGTTGATCGTGCTGAGCCTTGTCCTCTCCGAAGACTACCACATCATCAAGGAGATTCAACGTGCCCTCGATTCCAGCTAGAACTGAAGAAACGATTTTCTGGAATGCGCTAGGTGCTGAGTTCAGTCCATAGGGCATACGGCGATACTGAAACATGCCTATGTGTGTGTTGAATGCAGTGAGATGGCGGCTCTGCTCTGCTAGCGGAACCTGGAGATAGCTACGTCTCATGTCTAGTTTAGAGAAAACTTTAGCTCCGTGGAATGAAGCTGAAAGTTCATTCATAGTAGGAAGAGGATACTTATCCGGAATGATTGCCTTGTTGACTGCCCTCAAATCTACACAAAGTCTAAGATCTCCATTCTTACGGCGTGCGATGACCAGATTAGACACCCACGGGGATGAATCGATGCGCTCGATGATGCCATCGGATTCAAGCCTATGAAGTTCCTTTGAGACTTCATCCCTGACAGCTAACGGAAGTCGACGGAGACTCTGTGCAGTAGGTGGGACTGAGGAATCCACCCTTGGTGCATGGCAATATCCTTTGCATTTACCAAACTCGTTGAAAAGTGCAGCATAGCGTTCTCTATACGCATTGTCTATGAGCCGAATTCGTTCACCAGTGTGGTCGTTCATCTGAAATCCTAGGGCGTCGAACAGATTGACTCCCATAAGGCTCTCGCCCTTCGCTATGTAGAACGTAAAGCTGTCGAGATGTACATCCTTGTACCCGACAGGAAGCTCAACCGTGCCCAGAACGGAAATCAGTGTAGGTGGTTCACCATATGCTATGAGCTTGCTCGATGTCGATGACATGCTACAATGTGAGAAATGTCGATGATACAGTTTATCACTAAGAATTGACACTTTGGCCCCCACATCAATCATCAAAGAGAGGTTAGTACCAGCAATCTGCACTTCACATTCTTTGAACTGACCTGAATTTGCTGAAGAAATCCGGTCTGAGAGTGTGAACACGCTGCTTGCTATGTCGCCCTCTATTGGTTCATCAACGTGTCGAACTGAAGATGCACTTTTCTTGGTAGATCTGCATCTGCAGAGAAATGGTTCATCTTCGAGCACGAATTGCAACGTTTTCCAAACGCTGGACACGCTTTCAGAGGGTGTGTCCGTCCGCAGTTCGAACACGACTTCGAGTTAGCATGGTTAGAGCGAGCTTTGTTATGATATGGTCGTTTGATGTTCTGTACTGGAGTTGCCTGATGTGCAGTATGACTATGTCCTGTACTGGCACTCACAGTCACATTGTGTTGTTTGAGGAGCTTGGCGTCCAGCATTGCGGCTTCGATCTGGATCGCTAGATCGAGCGCCTTCTTAAGTGTCAGACCGTCATCCTCCATTAACAGACGTTCTCTAATACGGGGAATAGACGTCTTTTCGATTAGTTGATCTCTAACCAGTTCATCGTTTAAGGTGCCAAACTTGCACTTGGATGCCAGTTCGGTTATGGCTGCCACATATTGTTTTACTGGCTCCCCATGACCTTGTACTCTCTGTCGGAAACGATATCGTTCAATCATCACACTTGTTTTTGGCCCAAAATATTTCTCAAGTTCATCAACAGCTTTATCGTACGTACCGGTAGTAGACACTTCCAGCTGTCCGAAGATCCGCTGCCCCTCTGCGCCCAAACAGTGGATTAGGATTGCGCGGCGGCGGAAGTCGGGTATCTCCGCTGTGTCCAACCCGCTTGCAGTCAAATACGTTTGGAAGCTCAAAATCCATCGTGACCAAGGCACAGGAGGTTCTCCTGGGGTTGCTAGGAATGGGTTAGGTGCTACAAGACCTATTCCAGCCATTCTCGTCGCCAGATGTAGTATTTAGGAACTCATGCAGAGACATAAAACTAGATACAATGAATTTAGAAGTTGAGATGATTTAATCTATTCCAAGATGTCCGATCATATTGTGATCATGTGTACATAAAGGGGATTGAGCCCTCGACGTTGACTGTTAGCACAGTCTTACAAACACAACAGCGTCCATGCTTACTTTTGTAGAATCACCGAAAAACGGCGATCACGATCAATGATCGTAAACTGACAAAAAGATGCGTTTACAATTTGTAAACGCGTTTAAATGGGGTCAACGCACTGATCTCTCGTGGGTCTACGTAGCATGCACAGTGAAGGTTTGCGAATCCAGCTGGAAGACCAATTAAGGCCACACAAGGAGAATTGCCTGGATGAGCCAGAGAAGTAAGCATGAACAGTACACCGTGGAACTGCGATCATGATGAGCGTTTACGATGAGCGTTTCAGATTGCTCATTCTACCTTCAAAATCAAGCATGAACGCGCCCTCAGAGGGGTAAATGAAGAGGGTGGGGGGGGGGGAGGCTAGATGGAGGGCAAGAGTCCCTTTGGTACTACTCCAGCCCAAAGAGACCAAGAATCATTAGACTCCAATGGGTAGCCAGATGGGATGAAGGGTAGAGCATAAGAGTACATGTGGTACGATCCCAGCACTATATGACATTAATTACTCATTAGATTCAGAGGGGTAATGTAAAGTTCCAGAGGGGTAAATGAAGAGGGCCGGGGGCTAGATGAGGTTGAAAGATAGAGTGTGAGAGTCCCTATCGTACTACTCCAACCCATAGAGACCAAGAATCATTAGACTGAAATGGGTAGCTAGATGGGATGAAGGGTAGAGCATAAGAGTACATGTGGTACGATACCAGCACCATAGGACATTAAGTACTCGTTAGATTCAAAGGGGTAATGTAAAGTTCTAGAGGGGTAAATGAAGAGGGGGGGGGGGGCTAGATGGGGCTGAAAGATAGGAGTGCAAGAGTCCCTTTGGTACTACTCCAACCCAAAGAGACCAATACACATTAGACTCCAATGGGTAGCTAGATGGGATGAAGGGTTGAGCATACGAGTCCATGTGATACTATACCAGCTTTACCAGACAGTAAGTACTTTTTAGATGTTACCCCTCATAGGGTTAGAGAGGGGGGATAAGGATGAAAGGTAGGGGTAAGTTCTGCGTGGCACCATACCGTCTCCACCAGACAGTACACTTGAGAGGGGTTAATTGGTACAAGATAGGATGAGGGTTTGGTGAGCTAAATAGTATCACTATCTACATGTACATATTTTCAACCATAAAAGAGAGAAATTCTGAGCCTGGTACCCCCAATCCTTAATTCATGGAATCAAATCTATTTACATTAAATATTTGCCAAGTCTGATTGTCTTTTTGTTATTTATCATAGATTTGCATGTACATTCGATACTGTAGAGTTTAATACACCTTGGTGAGTTACATAACAAACTTATTCATTTTTCATTACTCCAGGTTGCCAAGATGCAAGCTCAGTCACATACTGCCCTCTTGTCAAGAAATTCAGATTCTGCAACAACGAATACTTCCGCAAAATGTGCTGCAGAACGTGTTCCAGCTGATAGGGTGGGTGTCATGTCAGGTGGTGAAGTCATGTGACTGATCAGGTGACATGTAGAAGGATGCAGCAAGAACTATCATGAATTATGCAAATTTCTTCCATCCAACACTATGCAGCATTCTTTGTCTATGTATTTTGTCAGAGGGGAGGTATGTAACCAATTAGGCTTTCATTCTATTATATGTCATGTGACTATATCATTTTGGTCGGTCACCTGATTTATTGTTGGTCATGTGATGAACATGAGACAAGAATATTTGACTTCTTGTTTTCTGTGCAGTGTAATATGCAACATGTAAGTTTGAGGGGGGAAAGCAGACTGTTAAGATGATGAACGGCATCTGTATTTTCTATATTTTTGTATCGATGTTTTGGTATTTTAAAAAAATATTGCAAATGAAAGAAAAAAAACATCTGCCAGATATATGAATGATAATGAGCAGGTACATACTATGCAGGTGCCTTCCAAAATGCACAGCCCTCCTATCTCCTTATACAAAATAGAGCTTGAAAGAAAGAGAATTATGTTACGACTTTCTATTGAGAATTTATCAATATATTGGATTTATCCATCCCATCAAGGTGCTTATAATGTTTATTTTTTACTGATTGTTTTGCTGCACACTGGAGAAGCTCAGAAAAATATTTTCATGTATACTTTTTGAAAATGTTTCTCTTATTGTGCAGATGTATTGAAATGAATTACATGTGTACAGCAACTAAACCATTTAAATAATATTTCAATTGTAACAAAGATAATCTTCTTTTGTAAAATGAATTACTTTACTTCTTTATTTGTATATTGAATTTAGACAGGAGTAAACTATTTAAAAAGTACTTAATGTGAAAGTTTGTGCTGTGTGTGATCTAGAATAGTGAAAAGATTTTGTTAGATAATAAGGCATTACTTGGGCAGATATTTCTTCTGAATAGGAATGTTTGTGAATTACAGAAGAAATAAAGAGTTCTTTGTGTTTTATCAGTTACGATCCATCATGCTTTATAATTGAATGAATCGGTAATGAGTTTCGGAAGCCCTTTTAAATCAGTCTTAACATATTAAGGTTTCTGATAGAAGGTAATATAACACAGATATGAGAATACCAGAGATTCAGAGATTGGGGTACCACAGGGCTCAACATTAGGTCCACTGCTGTTTGTTGTTTACATTAATAGCTTACTCTCTGCTTTCACTATTCAGTCCATGCATGTTGAGAGCCATAGGGCAGTTCACTTATATCACTTTCAATAGAGTGTAACACCCTCACTTTTGTCTACAGACACATAAATGGAATCATTCAGTGATACGAATATGATGTTATAGATATTCTCTCCTTATCAAGGTAGGAATACTATGCCTTTTTACAACTATGTGTAACTGAAGAGCCATAAGTAATAGATTATACACATGAACTTATTACATACCAGGGGCCTCTAATGACATCACACTTATTAAATAAACAATAGAGATTTGATGCTTCTAATTATGTTTACTTGTTCAAATACGTGTAGGTGTGTGTGAGGGGATTGAGGAAATTGTTGGATGTTTCAGTATTTTATACAATTTGGTGCTCAAGATATTATTGTTTTGGGGCTTGTTTTTAATGAAGACACTGCATTATGATAGCAATGGATAAAAGAGGATCTATAAATAATGTATACTGGTTTCAAAGTCGAGTTAGAAAAGGACGTCCCACAAAATTCTTACTATCAGCATCTTATATTGATCAAATATTTAAAAAATATTGCATGTTCGTTGCGAAAGTCACACAGTTTTAAATGTATTGACAACATGCAAAACATACATGTCTATGATGAATTTGAGTACTATTTGCTATTGTTTAATTGTATTTTCATACCAGCATTGCTAATTTCTAAATTGATTTAGTGTATCATTTGAATTCATAGTTTCTTATATTTATAATTAATTAAATATATCCCTAAAACAACATTTGTTCAGCATATTCTTTGTTTAAATATTGTATTAGAACTTAATAATTTTACAATTACAAATGATTATTGCTCAACTATAATTTGAAAGATGAGAATGTAGATGTTTAATATAGGGGATTAGCTGCTGAAAAAATGTTAATCACTTTTGGGGGGATCAATAATCTTTATCCTTAATGATGGAATGTGATTGGCCATTTAATGAAACTGAGATTATGTGATACAAAAAGCATTTATTAACCTAAGCTGTACATAAAATCTGTATATAATATTTGTATAAAACAGCATTTTGCATCAATGTGTACACACCTCCAAATAAAAATATATGAATATATAAATATATAACAAAATTATCTATATATAATATGTGATATAGCTATAGGGTGTATGAAGGGTGATGCTCCATACGAGGAAGTTAACATTTGGGGGAAAAGAGAAGTCACTGTTTTTTATATGTTATTTATTGATATGCAAAACATGAGAAGAATTTGCTTTTCATTGATGATGATGTTATTTGTGCTATAATGGCTGCTGTATTGTAAAGCTAAATGTTTTCAACTGTCTTACATGCTGTTTAAGCTACTAACAAGTAAGACAGAAGGTATCAGAGGTATTATAATAAAAAGATGAGTCCAATTTTATCAAATTACCATCTTCATAATGTCTTCATGAAGTTAAGCTCTAGATCATAACCTAGTACCAGATGCTAGATTATCTTGATATTGAAAATGACATGCTTTAACCAAACATGAAACAACAACAATTTTATCCAGATTCAAAGGTAGCATTCAACATTTTTAATTCCTGTTCCGACTACATCATGTCAACTTTAATAAAGTTTGTAATAATAAGCAGTGTTAGTTTTTTCTTGCAGATTGTGCAAGACCCTCAAACACTTATTATACTTCAACCGTATGATCTTAGTGCCTTATGATCAGTCTAAACATATAAGATATCATTGGTTGACAACCAGAAAGGTGTTAACTCTGTGTAAAGTATACAAGTTAATGCCATTCTGGCACTAAGCAGCCAATATCGTGTGTAATATCAAGAAACTAAATAAAAAAAGATCTAAATACCCACACAGCTACTCTGCTCACTCATTATACAGGGAAACTTATTTTGTAAATTCCCTCTATTTGTGACAAACTATATGATTTATTCATCTCTGGATAACACTGATAGGGTGGGTGTCATGTCAGGTGGTGAGGTCATGTGACTGATCAGGTGAAGAAATACTATTCAATTGGTGATAAAACACAGTTTCTTTGTACCGGTACTTTTCATTTAAACAATGCATAATTCAATCTCATCTTCATTAAGTATTTCCTTTTGAAATCATTGTAAAATGTATTCATTGTTGGCGGGTTATTTCTGAAGTTTAAATTTGTTATAAACATGGTTGAGTAATGTAGAGATAACTATTTTTTGTTACATCTATTTTTTTTAATCATCACATTTACAGCCTTTATTAAAATGCTGCAGAGAATTTCTATTCTACTTGTATTTTTTGTTACAATACTAAACAGTATTCTTGTCGTGTATCAATAATTTGATAAACGAAAACCAAAATCCGGCCTTGTATTCTATTATCATGCTATATTCATGTGTAGGAATCGCATTGTGTTGATGAATCAGCTATGTAGTCAGTTGGTTTTGTAGTCAACTTGTTTTTGTTACATTTTCATCAGTCTTACAGCTGAATCCCCTTTTAGTATTCTATAAGCCTCATTTTTCGATCACTTATGTGATAGAGCCGCAAGTTTTGGAATCTGCCATAGTTGCAGTAACTTGCATCTCGTGGGTGGTGTATGATATGGATGGTATGTAGATTCACCAAGTAAATGATTATAGTGTTTGTAGTAAATTATACTTTGTCTTTTCATTTGTTTATCTTGTGCTGCGTTCTGTTTCTCATATTGTGGCCTTTGTAGGGGATGAAAGGATTTATTCATGGTGTGTGTTGGATCACATGTTCAAGTATTTCTATGCAACTTTTCACCCTGCAATGTTTTGTAATATTCTCATTTTTCCTTCATGTAGACATTTTCTACTGTTTTGTTTTTGCGTCAAAATTAAATGTCACTTATATAGTATGAACAACCATCAAAACATACTTTATTGACTGTATTTGTGATTTCATTTGGTGATCTAGTAATGGTGATGATAATACTCAGTTTTTATATAGCGCAACTAACAATTAAGTCTCTAAGCACTATGAAAATAAAAATAAGAATCATGAAGTAAGTACAGAAGAAATTAAATGATAAGAACATAATAGCATGATGAATATCCAAACTGGAAACTACATGTACATGTAGTAATACATTTTATATACCTCTCTTAAGTAATCCAGCAATCTGATTGGTCGAAATTGCATTCATAAACTTTAACTGTTCCCGAAAATTCCCAGTAACCATGGTTAAAACAGTTCTAAAATCGGTCAGTCTCCATGGTTACCCCATAGGTTTACATGTTAAAAAATGGTTTGAGCGATCGAGGATACCGTACGTGTGCGAAGAATTGGTCGGTATTTTCATACAAGACAAGACAATTCCAAACAAGACAAAAATGGCTCAAGAATCTCTCCCAAGATTTCAACTTCTCAAATGCAAGACTCGCTGACAGCAAGAACAACCAAAAGGGTACGTGAAATTATCCATAAACATGTTCGTTTAGTTGCTGAAAAAGATATAGACTCTAGACGAAAATAGATCTAGTTGTCAGGGTGTCTGATCGCGCACCCGATGTTGTGTGTTAAAATTATTCCCATAGAGATTGTACGCAATGCAGTCTCTATGCAGTCTACGTGCATTCCGCGACCATGCAAAAAAGGTCAAGTTTTTTTTTCAATTCGAGATTCAAACCTTTATAATCTGTGTTGTGATCCTGAAGGTGATACTCAATAAGTGAGGTGTCATATGAAAGCGCAGGTTCTTCTCCATATTCCCCACAGGGCCGGCCCACCCCCAAAATTGTAAAAATATCTTGCTTAGACTAGAATCTAGATCTAGTCTACTCTCAAAGATACACTCATAAAAAACAACCGTGCAGATAAACTAGAGAAAGGCCAAGGTGGTGTCATTAGTTGACTCTTTTGTTTTTGGCATATAAAAGTATTAATGACTGCTTTAATATTCGAGAAATAGTTGTTTTTATACGCTCTCGGGAAGGTTACAATTGGGCTATTGCCCTCGGCACGCCTCGGTCAATAGCACAATTCTAACCTTCCCTTGAGCGTATAAAAACAACTATTTCTCTCAAAGCAGTCATTAATACTATAGTATTGTATAAACAATGATGATGATAATGATGAAAGTGATGATGATAACAGTAATGATCGTGATGATAATAACAGTAATGATGATGATGATGGTGATGATAATGATAATGATGATGATAATGATGATAACAATGATGATAATAATGATAATTATGAAGGTAATAGTGATGACAATGGCATCGTTATGACATTAATGATTGTGATGGCGATGATGACTTTGATATGATTGTGATAATGATTGTGATAATGATTTTGAAGGTGAAAATTAGAATATTATTAATTTCATTTGTGCCCTTTCAACCCACCACACATTAAAATTTCTATCCGATGGTCATTACCATATAAACAAAAACAGAAAATAAATGATCAGATATATATTTTGCGGGTCACTATAAAACAAAATCAAACAGAAAAGAGAATAAGGGAAAGAATTTTGTAATTATTTTATTTCTAAAAATACACATGAACTGGAGTTACGTAAATCGACAAAAGAAACATCAAATAAAATATTACCATCAAAGAATGCCTGGGGATTACCAAAATAAATTAATGTTTGAGGCTCTTCTCATTGATTAGTCCATGGTTTACAAAAATAAAAACACATTTCAGAACTTTTACAACCAACCGCCTGCGATACAGCCATGAAATTTATAAGCAGGGATGGGAACAATTATATTTTCATTTTTTAATCACAATACCAATCGCATCCCCCCCCCCCCCCCCCCGAAAGTTTGTATTTTCACAAATATACATTTGAGAAAGAAAATGTGTCTTCTTTGTTAAAATGATATCAAAGCCTGGCCAAAAATAGCACATATAGACACTTAAACCCTCCCCACTATCCCCTATTCATTCTAGAGCTGGTATTCTATAGTGTACTTGAGTACGTATCCGCATCCAACTTGTACTCTCTGTACCCATAGGAAAGTGAAAAGTATGCCGCAGACCTGCCGCAGACCTGCCGCAGATCTGCTGCAGATCTGCCGCAGACTTTTAGTCTGCGGCAAACAGTATGCCGAAGTATGCGGCAGAAAGAAATTTTGCTGCAGACTTGCCGCATACCAGTATGCCACAGGAACAGTCTGCGGCAGATCTGCGGCAGGATGAAATTTTGCTGCAGACTTGCCGCATACCAGTATGCCACAGGAACAGTCTGCGGCAGATCTGCGGCAGGATGAAATTTTGCTGCAGACTTGCCGCAAACCAGTATGCCACAGGAACAGTCTGCGGCAGATCTGTGGCAGGATGAAACTTTGCTCCAGACTTGCCGCATACTAGTATGCCACAGGAACAGTCTGCGGCAGATCTGCGGCAGGATGAAACTTTGCTCCAGACTTGCCGCATACTAGTATGCCACACGAACGGTCTGCGGCAGGGCGAAACTTTGCTCCAGACTTGCCGCATACCAGTACGCCACAGGAACAGTCTGCGGCAAGTCTGCCACAGAAAAGTGGGAAATTATACAGTCTGAAGCAAGGCTATAGGCGGCCATTTTGTACGACATGCAGTACCATATGAGGGCGCATTGAAAACCTTTTAAAGTCTAATGGGGCAGATTGGTCTAATTGGAATCCCATTAAAGTCTAATAGGGCCAATTGAAACCAATTGAAACCAATCATCTCATGCATATTCATTATTACCTTACACGTGTGACAGAAAAATACATTTATCATGATTTGTTAAGCAAATTAAGACAATGCACATCATTTTTGTGATTTCTATTTTCCTTTTGCCATTATTAACCAATAGATTATTATGTCTGATCATGTTACATTTACATTCACGTTTTAGCAATAGATTGATAGATTGATATTGATTATATGATTACTAACCAAGAAACAATATACATATTTAGTATATATATATGTGTACGAGCCTGTGTCACTTTAAATGTTACTCTTGAATACACTTCAAATGATCTATGTGATGGAGTTAATACAATTGAGAATAGAATATACCTAATTGGTAATATCGATATATATTGGTATTACCTAATTGGTAATATCGATATTGCCAATATCGATTATGAAGTATCAATCAGTTTATCACTGGTTCTATCTACATGCATACTTTATTGCCACGTACTGGATATGAAAGAGTATGCGGCAGGTCTGCAGCAAGTCTGCGGCAGACCTGCGGCAGACTCTTCATCATACTGAAAGAGTATGCAGCAAGTCTGCGGCAAGTCTGCAGCAAGTCTGCGGCAGACCTGCCGCAGACTCTTCATCATACTGAAAGGGTATGCGGCAAGTCTGCGGCAGACCTGCCGTAGACGCTTCATCATACTGAAAGAGTATGCGGCAAGTCTGCGGCAAGTCTGCGGCAAGTCTGCAGCAAGTCTGCGGCAGACCTGCCGCAGACTCTTCATCATACTGAAAGAGTATGCGGCAAGTCTGCGGCAAGTCTGCGGCAGACCTGCCGCAGACTCTTCATCATACTGAAAGAGTATGCGGCAAGTCTGCGGCAGGTCTGCGGCAGACCTAATTTGCATGTGAAAAAGATGACTGTCTGCGGCAGGTCTGCGGCAGATCTGCGGCAAGTCTGCCGCAGGAGTATGCGGCAGGCTCATTTCTTTCCTATGGGTAGACTTCTATTATTAAGTAGCGCATGAGTATGATACACAATAATAAGTATGTGGGGCAATACAAAGCCTCTACGTCCGGGGGTTACACACCCAAGAGTAATACATGAATATCCCTAATCACCGTCTATCCTCTGTGCGTGTTCATGTACAGCGCACGGACACAGAACATCGATAATCGACGGAAAGCTAGATATAACGTAGTATGCCCCGGTGGGCACGTGACGTCATACTCTGATGACCTACGCATATCGTCTGTGTCACCGCTGTTGAAATGTTGGAATGAACATGGTGTTTTATTTACCGTGTTCCTGACCGTTATAAAGAAATAAAACAAAGGAAACAGTGATGGTTTGAAAGTTTGTATATTTATCATCACAATGAACCAAATTACTGTTTGATGCAGCAGCGTTTTCATATATTTTTTTAATGCTGCATATCGTTAAGTTGCTATGTTTTTTAGACCGTTTTAAATGCTCTTTTTAAAGCATGTAATTTACGTGAAAAAAATATCTTGATGTTTTGTAAAGATGGATTATTTGGTCTATCTTCTTTATATTAGTACATAAATGAAAAAAATCCATAGTGAAACATTGATGCAATCGTAATTTTCATGTACCAATGTTTTCTGCTTATTGTCCATTTTTACCGTACATAGCTTGCATACGACTTGTATAAATATGTGCGAATTCGCGGGCGCTGCGGACTGACTGTTAAGTACTTTTTAAATAGTTTACTCCTGTCTTAATTCAATATACAAATAAAGAAGTTAAGTAATTCATTTCACAAAAGAAGATTATCTTTGTTACAATTAAAATATTACTTAAGCTTATCTGCCATAGTTTACAGGAGGGATTAGACTGCCCTACAAGGTCACTGGACAGGTGGTTATCTCATCAACTCAGCTCTCAGTTAACATAAGAAAAAGAGGATCATGGGGGACCGATGGTCACCGATTAGGCATTGTTTGTTATAAAGAGGGCGCAATTAGCTACAAGTAGTGCAGTGGGCCTTTAAATGGTTTAGTTGCTGTTCACATGTAATTCATTTCAATACATCTGCACAATGAGAGAAACATTTTCAAAAAAATATACATACAAATATTTTTCTGAGCTTCTCCAGTGTGCAGCAAAACAATCAGTAAAAATAAACATTATAAGCACCTTGATGGGATGGATAAATCCAATATATTGATAAATTCTCAGTAGAAAGTCATAACAATATTCTCTTTCTTCCAAGCTATATTTTGTATAAGAAGATAGGAGGGCTGCACATTTTGGAAGGCACCTGCAAAGTATGTACCTGCTGGTTATAGCATTCATATATCTGGCAGATGTTTTTTTTCTTCTCATTTGCAATATTTTTTTAAATACCAAAACATTGAAACAAAAATATAGAAAATACAGATGAGGTTCATCATCTTAACAGTCTGCTTCCCCCACTCAAACTTACATGTTGGATATTACACTGCACAGAAAACAAGAATTAAGTCAAATATTCTTGTCCCATGTTCATCACATGACCAACAATAAATCAGGTGACCGATATAGTCACATGACATATAATAGAATGAAAGCCTAATTGGTTACATACCTCCCCTCCTACAAAATACATAGACAAAGAAAGAATGCTGCATAGTGTTGGATGGAAGAAATTTGCATAATTCATGAGAGTTCTTGCTGCATCCTTGTACATTTCACCTGATCAGTCACATGACTTCACCACCTGACATGACACGTACCACCCTATCAGCTGGAACACGTTCTGCAGCACATTTTCCAGAAGTATTCGTTGTTGCAGAATCTGAATTTCTTGACAAGAGGGCAGTACGTGACTGTGCTTGCATCTTGGCAACCTGGAGTAATGAGAAATTAATAAGTTTGTTATGTAACTCACCAAGGTGTAACTCAACAGTACATTTTCAAGAACAAGCACAATATATAGTGATAACATTTAGCTCATCAAACATAAAGTTTTTTTGTTTACATGGATCCATTCTCCTCACTCCATCTTGAACTAATTTACCCCTCTAAAGTTCACTGTCTGATGGAGACAGTATGGTGCCATGTATAGTACCATACTCCACCTTTCATCCTTACCCCCCTCTCTAACCCTATGAGTGGTAACATTACCCCTGTGAATCTAAAAAAGTACTTACTGTCTGGTGGAGCTGGTATAGTATCACATGTACTCTTATGCTCTACCCTTCATCCCATCTAGCTACCCATGGGAGACTAATGAGTATTGGTCTCTTTGGGTTGGAGTAGTCCCAAAGGGACTCTTGCACTCCATCTAGCCCCCTCCCCCTCTTCATTTACCCCTCTGAATGTAATGGGTACTTACTGTCTGGTGGAGCAGGGATTGTACCACATGGACTCTCGCACTGCTTTTGCCTACTTGGTCTCTCTGAGGCATGGCAGTTCCTATCTCGAAGGATGACACCGTTCTGGGCCATACAGCTGACAGGGCGGTTCGTCTGACCCATACCACATCGTGTATTGCACTGCAAGGAGAGAGTAAAGATGGGGAAAATATATTCTATTAGATAGGAAGATTCATTAGCACTGACCATACTTTAAATATCATCACTGTCACTATTATTATTATAGTTTGTGACTAGCTGGCCCACATGATGGATAACACTGTTATAGGTAATATCTAGTTCTGGTAGCAAACAGAAATTCAAATCAAACTTTTTGAATTATGTCCTCATATTGTTCCACTTGTATCAAAAGATAAAGATGCCGAACATGGTGATGTTCTGTCTACATGCTATCTGATGAGCATAGATGTCAATGTCTAAAAGGAATGTCCAAATGAGGCTACAGACCATCTACTGCCTGCCCAGGAGCACCCGATACAGCAACCTCACTGAGATTCACATGAATGGCTGGTAATTCTCACTTTCCATTTGTTTTACATGTGGCTATCACACAAAGAAATTCATGTACCTGGGGTTTATGAAGAGGTAAAACTTCACAAGCAACTTGAAATAGTAAATATGTAGCTACCGTAATTAAACGTTGTATAAACCGCCCTCGTGTATTAACCGCACCCCTCTTTTTTGCCCTTTAAAAAAAAAAAGATTAAAAAAAAGTGTAAGATCATTACCGGTAATGTAAATTAAAAAACAGTAGAGGACCTAGGATACAACCTTGTGGTACACCATGTAATAGAAGAAAAATTGGAGGAATTATTATTATAAACTACAAATTGAGATCTATCAGAAAGATTACTTTCAAACCAAGATGACAGACAAATTTGAGTGTTGTTCTAGTTTCCGAGTGGTGAGTCAACACACCGATTACCGAGCTGGGAGACATTGCCAGGCATAGCGCCAGGTGGAGGGGCATAAATCGCAACTTTTAAAAACTTTTTTTTGGTGTACCGTGTATAAGCCGCACCCCCGACTTTGAAATTTTTTCTGCGGCAAAAAGGTGCGGTTAATACACCGTTAATTACGGTATTCATAAACAAAGAGCGAAGAAATCTGGTGAAAAGCTTTGGAGGTCTTACCAAAAGCGTACATGGGATTTCATATAATAATAATAAAAATATATAACATTTATTAGGCGCTTAATACAGGTGTTTCTAAGCGCACATCGTACGAGTTGCAAAATTTAATAGAAGAGAGGTTTTGAGTTCTTAGAGTTCTTAGGAGCCTCCTAAAAAGAGGTACTAACCTGCACCCACGGTCCGGTGATCCATACAGGTGGACATTCCCTATGCCCACACGTCATGATCTCAGCTGGTTTATGTTCCTCACACATTGACTCATCTACCACTTCATCTTCATGCTGGGTCACCTTGGTGGTACACAGAACGGTCCGGGTCTTCTCACCGTTACCGCACGTCCTAGTACACTCAGACCAAGCAGATATCTGCCATCTGCATCAACAACAAAGAAATCTTTAAAATAGCCTTATTGCCTCTCTTTGTATATCAGGTAATCATTTGGTAGCTTGCCAGCAGAAAATCAAATTTACACACATATTAGTGTTACCAGTATATGATTTATATTTCAGTTCTTCATGTCTTCTATTTCTCTTTTATTTCCTTGCTCAGGGGTGCCAGTTAGAATTGATCAGAGGGCCTGAAAATCACCTAGAATGAGCTATTTTGTACACAAAGAAGCCTAAACTATGGTCTGAAAATAACTCACCGGGGTCTGAATTCAGGCTATTGCCTGAAAACTAGCATCCCTGATTGCTACCAGCAAAAATAATATTTGTATGCATGTAGAAGATGTTTAATAATTTCAATTTCAAAGAAAAACCATATTGTTCATGTGGTGATGTAATATAGGGAAAGAGAGTAAGTGAAACATAATGAGAGGAAGAGACAGGGAAAGAGAGATTATAGATAGAGGGAGAGAGAGAGAGAGAGAGAGAGAGAGGAGAGAAAGAGGAGAGGAGAGGAGAGGAGTGGAGAGGAGAGGAGAGAGAGAGGAGAAAGAGAGAGAGAGAGAGAGAGAGAGAGAATAATACTTACTCTGGAGGACAAGCCTGTGTGTTGCATGAGATGGTTCTTCTTTCAGGTTTCGGATGATCACAGAATGTATCATTAACGATGGTTTCAACGTCCACCCTTACACACCGCATCTCAGATATTGATACACCTGTAGACATGTTAAAAGAACATCATTATACTCTTGTATAGTAATCTTAACATATCTACTCTTACAAAGAGCATCTCACAAGCAGCAACGTCAGTAGTATGAAGCAATGATCATCATTATTTTCTTTTCATTTCTTTTGTCTATCCCCCCACCCATCCATCCATCAATCCTTCCATCCAACCATCCACCCACCCATCCATCCACCCATCTATTTTTCTATCTATCTTTCTAGTTATAAATATATCTATCTATCTATCTCTCTCCCTTTGTATTGATATATCTATCTATCAATCCGTCAATTTGGAGCCAGAAGAGCATTAAATAATATATTTTAACACAGAGTTAATGCCCTTCTGGCTCTCAAAAGAAGAGTATATTTTTCTATCCTTCCTTTTACAAATCTCTAGATTTCCTTTACTTCTCCCCGTATGTTCTTACCTCCTGCGCATGTAACAGAGCACTGTGACCAGTCACCCCTCTCCCAAGTAAAGGCCATCTGTCTGTCATCCTGGTTTGTTCTCGTAAGTGGACGGTTGAAGGAATATCGGATTCCATGATTCTCCTCCTGTATCAGCAACTAGAAACAAACAGAAGTAGATGTTATCATAGGGCGCGTTTATCGGGGCTTGCCACTAGATATGTACATATCGTAGCCCACTATCGAACCCCACTATACGATCGTGATTTGCGGGATGTCGCGTTTATCGACTCTTCACGACTCACAATAAAGGCCTTGTCTCTTCGCAGCTGCTCAGCGCTATTTCTCCGAACCGGAAACTAGCCTGGGAATTCCTATTTGTATGTGAGGTTCAAAACAGCTTTGCGTTTATCGATCTCTCAGAAACGTGATTCTGGCTGTATGTCACATTCAAAACACACCTTTTTGCGTCTTTAGATATGCCCATATCTAAAGCCCTTTAAAAAAGGCTTTGCGTTTATCACCTTCTAAATTTGCCTGAAAGACGTTTGAGAAACCTGATTCTAGCCAAAAATTTGGTCGATAAACGCAACCATAGAGAGCTCAGGAATTTATGTCAAAGTCAGTACTTTATCAAATCTACTCCTATCAATTCTATAATCCATGATTTTTCATATTTCCTTTTCTTTGCAGTTAATACAAAGAAAGTCCTTCACCATATGGGTCACTCATACAATAATAAATCTATTCAGAAATTCACTTTATAAGACATTACTGAGCATCTACATATAAGATAATAATTGAAAATGAACAAAAAGAAAGAAAATTTTAAGAA
The DNA here is from genome assembly GCA_035222895.1 of Strongylocentrotus droebachiensis. NCBI lineage: Eukaryota > Metazoa > Echinodermata > Echinoidea > Camarodonta > Strongylocentrotidae > Strongylocentrotus > Strongylocentrotus droebachiensis. The sequence goes on from JAVYIG010011451.1 coordinate 51,772, forward strand.
ATTGTTATGATTTAAAAAACATATATATATATATATATTTATATAACAACATGAGCTCCAGTTTATTTGTCAAGTTCAATTACTCTATTCCACTTCAAATATAATGAGAACTGAAATGTTCTATTTGGTAATTACCATGACAACAAGTTCTTGATTGGTTGGTCCAAGCGCACTTAGAGTCTCTGGGGCATCGTCTGGTCTCTCGTAGATGAATGTAGATCCAGCGACGTCATAGGATTTAGGCCAATCTATAATCCATTCAGCATTGATGTAGTAATCATTGTTCACTGACTTTAGTGCTACAAAGTTGTTTTTTAAAGAAGGGAAAAATGATAATCATTGCTTTAGTTGAATAATACTGTGAAGACTGAAAGATTAATTCCCCTTTTGATTTGATTTAATGTTTCTCAGAAAATCAAAAGCGTAGATGTAAATGTATGTAGTGACACATACCTTGATCATTACTAATGAGTTTCAATTCTTCAGTAGACTATTTTTGTTTAAGTGACTGGAAACTCTAGAAAAATGTGCATTTTTTCTAAAATTGAATTGAATTGAAACGGTATTTATTAAAAAATCAACACATGGCAGCCCATGGGCTGAATTGCATGGAGTTTACAAAGCAAAATCACAAAAACAAAGCCTCTTACAAATCTTTACATATATCAGTCATACAATAATATGAAGGAGAAAGAGAGAGAAGGGAGAAAAATGACAGAAAGGAGAGAAAGAGAAACAACGATATTGAGGCAGATGTTCGCTCTGTGTCTTTCAGATGTGTCCAAGGTCAATTGCACTTTAATACTCTTTAAACTTTGCTTTGAACAAAAGAGTAGAATTTGAAAGATACATTTCATTCAGGGTTTGCTCATCTGATCTGCTTGCAAATCCACATGATTTAAGACTCTCCTTGGTTTAATAACACCTTTAGTGGATTGCAAATATCTGAGATTACTTTCAAGTGTTTCACAAAGACTAAGATCGTCTTTAAGTTGGACTTAACTATGGCAGGCTGTTCATGCCACTGTTTGCTCTCACCATTTACTGGTATTGGTCTCTCAAGGGACGTACAAATTGTGGTCACAAATCTACAGAATTTACCTTTTTTGATAGTTCATTATGGAAGGAAAAAATATTATCTAAAGATCACATTTGAGAGACCAATGGTGAGAGCAGCTAGTCGTTTGAGTAGCCTGCCATAATTAAGTACAACTTAAAGTCGATCTTAGTCTTTGTGAAACACTCCCCAGGAAAAACGTGTAAATAGCATCCTATTTAGACCCAAGAATAACTCCCCAACTACATGTAACCCAACACAAGATGGTACTAACCTAAATAATTCCTAGAAATGGCCATCTCCTGTAGACTGATGTGAACAGACCCTCTGGGGATGGTAAGGATCTCTTGATAGTCTCCTGCTACCAGCTCCCCGTTGAATGTACCTCCCACTGTCTCACATGAACTACCATCTCCTCCGCACACACGACACTTGTCTTCCCTGGCTTCAGAGCCTAGTATCTTGTCACATCCTACAGTCTGTGAGATAAAACAATATCAGAATTTATTAAAAACATGTCTATATTGTTAAAGGTAAAGACCAGTATTGGAAACGCCCCAATTTCAAAAAATGAAATGGAAGCTCTCATTACCAATCATGTGAAAGAATATGTTTTGACTAATACATGATGATAACAAATTTGCCGGGAAACCGCCTACTAATTCATATATTTGGTAAATTTGTTTCTCTCATGGACTGTGAGAGATATAGGGTAGTCCCATATACATCTTTCTGTGTATAGTGCTTGTAACTTTACGAAGAATGGGCCAAATTTCTTATCATTTTGATGATTCCAGAACCTTGCAGATGCTAGATGCTAGATGATCAACCTTTTCTGATCGATTCCACAACGTTTCTTTCACAATGCAATCGCATGACCATAACTGGTCTTTACCTTTAATCAATACATCTCTATCTGAAACATACAGATTCCATACAGTCCATTAACAATCATATCCAATAAATGCAATTTAGGTCAGCAAAATGTAGCAAAACTGTAGCTTTTTAGCTGGTGTTGTAGTTGAAAATTTTAAAGTTTCCTTTTATTACACGTCTAACCCCTGATTCTGACTTACATGGCATGTTCCATTGATGCATATATCGAGTGACTCCGGTGTGTATCTCTCAGAGTAGCATCTCGTTCCATCTACCACCTTGGGTATCCTCCTGAGATGGTTCCCACCAGAGGACACACAGGAAAGCTGACAAGGCTCGGGGTTGGGACTCACGTAAGGCTCCCAGGTATAGAACTGACCATGGTAAACCTCGTTGTTGAAGGACGAACATTGGACGGTAAGAAAATCTCTTGAGTTTTCGGGACATTCCTAGAGGAAAATAACAAGAATCATGGTATAATAATAAGAAGAGTAAAGAATATGCACATATCCAGAGTTGCCAACCTTGTGCGACCAAAAAAAGGAATCATGATGGCAAAAAAAAGGAATTTCAAGCCAAAAAAAGGAATTCATAAAAACAAAACTTACAACCACGCGCGAGGTGGTTATTTTGGTATTATCGGCATTTCATTCTTTTTGAGAATATTTTTCTTTTCAAGTATGTTTTACATTTAGTTTTCTATTGAATTTGTGATCAAATCACCATTTTAGGGCAGTTGTTTGACGTGCGGTATGTAAAAAAAAAAAATAATAATAATAATAATATATAGACTAATAATACAAAAATATATTAAATTTTAAAAAAAAGAAGGATTTTATGAAGAAAAAACGTAATACCCTAATTAGAAGGAAAAAACGGAGTAATTCCGGCAAAAACGGAATGGTTGGCAGCTCTGCATATCATGTAAGTCATTGACACATCAAAATTGAAAAATCTTACATGAATTATGAATAAAGCTGATCTAACAAAGTATGGTGTGCAGCATAAATCTTGTCACAGCCTATCTATCGCTATTCAAAAGTGAAAAGTGACTACTCGGTGTAATCCCACAAGGAGCAGTACTAGGACCTTGCTTGTTTTTCATCTTTGTGAATGACATTCAGAAGGATATAACCAGCCGTGTTTTAATTCTTTTCAGATGGCCTTCACACAGAAGAGTTGGGCCCCATTTCACCAAACTTGTCATCAGTGACAAATTACAGTTTTTGTTATAAGCTAGTGAAATCCTTGCTTCTGATTGGTTATCAGCAGATTTGTCACTGTTTTTGTCATTTGTTATTGAAAAAAGATTTTGTGAAATGGGTTCCAGGACTCATCACTACTTAAGTTTAACTTCCCCACTTCTCACAAATTTATCAGCATATTTTTCATTTCTGCAACATTAATCTGAGAGTGAACAACTACGATTCACACATAATATATTTCTTTTAAGTTAGTTATATATCCATTAAACTGATATGTTGTGATTGCATGGAATGAGACCTACGTTGGTATTACATGATCTGTATCTACTTCTTTCTCCTGTGCAGTACTGCCCTTGATTTCTGGGCCTGAAAAAAGAAGAAAAAGAATGAAGCATTGTCATATTGAGAAGCTGGTCAGTAGTTAGACCGAAAACTTCAGTCTCTCTAATCGTCGGTTGTTCCACTGAGACTACGTCTGGCTCCACTAGACCTCCGATTATAGAAAATGTCAACAAATGTCAGTTTTATTAAACCCTTATAAAAAAGTACCATGGTAACCATGGTAAAACCATGGTAAAACCATGGTACCACCGTGGTACCTGTGGTACTCGTCTCTAACCATGGTACTACCATGCAAGAACCATGGTATTACCACGGTTATATGACAAGTACCATGGTATACCATGGTACTTCCGAATTTGTACATGGTACATTGTGGTACTTAATTGGCAGTTGTATGGTTCTAACCATGGTTCAGTACCATATGTTGTGTTTGTTTTGTTTGTCTGATTGATTTAATTATACAATTAATGTGCAAGTATGAGTCGTTCGGTAGGAATCGTTTGCAATTTTTTAAAACAAAAACAACAACAAATTACCGAACGCATGAAATCATTTTACCGGACGCATGAAATCAAATAACAAAACATATAAGAACCATTAAACAAAAATTTAGAATAATTAAGAACAAGATAGAAAAAATTATGATTACAAAAAATATATATTTTCATTTGGCCATTTATCAATAGTGTGTAAATGTAGAAATTGTGCAACAGCTTGAAATATCATAAAGAAGGACTGCACAAGTCAAGACTATTACCTACAAGCCCGGCCAACCCCACACAACCAGCGCATGCAGCTACAGCTACACAACCAAGGAGCAGCCATTGTGTGTGCCAAGGATCGCTGTACAAGCAGTGCTAGTGCAGTGTACGTGTATGCTGTGTACATGCAGCAATATAGTACGTGCACTGTTGTTCACAGTCCAGCTTCATTCCTCGTGTTCATCTTGGTGTTTTAGATCTGCAAAATCATGCTGAATTCTGTTTTTCCCGGCTAATCTACAACAGCATGGGTAAGTTTAAGAATCATCTACTTTATTTACAATATGTACATAGATCTAGTCGATGTCTAGATAGTTATTTATGATGTCAACTGGGACTTAAAATACATTCGACAGGATAACAGTTAAGACTGAACATGTATGATCCCATGTACGTTATTTGTTGTAGTATCTTGATGGGTTTATGGGGCTTATCATTCAAACTTTCAAAGCAAAGTTTGTCCATTTACATACACATTGTCATTAACTCTACTGTTAGTATATAGTGTCACTGTTCGAAGGATTGAATGTTTTATTCTTTTTAGAAAATAAATAGAATACTGCATAAAAATCCAGCAAATTAACGAATTAAGCTAATCGATGTCATGTCTGCCTCTGCTCTGTGACTGCATGTGTGATTTCATGTTGACAGTTGTTGATATTCATATTTGTTTTTTTTATTTAATTCAAAATTGTCTTTTTTAAATTACAGATATATACGCAACATGACAAATGAGTAGTTTCCATATCGACGTCGCTCTTTATTATCATCTTGACCAAAACATCAACGCCACCATCACCATTTCTTCGTCGTTGACCGCCGTTTTGGCGTTTAAACTTGAAGTTTGTTGCGAACTCTAATGATGAATTGGACATTGGCATTATCGACTTTTGTTCTGCCTTTGAACACCATCGACGTCGAACTTTGATTGAAGGTAAGAACCTCCTCTTTACCTTCTTCGTCTTCGATTTGCTTTTCGTCGTTTCCAAGTCTGATCCTGACTCCGGCTAATGATGAATTTATCGACTTTCGATCTGTCTTCGATCACCGTCGGCGTCGAACTCTATACCAAGTTTCACCATCGCCAAACATGGACTTCGCATCCGATCGACATTGCAGACTCTTGGCTGATGATTACCCGACGTCATCTATGATCTACCATAGGAAGTAGGCCTAGCTACCAATTGTTTCTTCAAACCAAATTCGAGTACGACATCGTCAACGAATCTCGCATCTCCGCTGGAAGGACAGTTTGTAAATTGTACTATTGAATATGAGCGGCAGTCTTTCGCTATAGAAATAGACTAACCATTTTACTCATAATATTGCTGTGTGCTGAAAGTGTTAGTGTCATATGCAATGTAACAAGCGGCAGTCTTTCGCTATAGAAATAGACTTCAGTTTTCGACTGTAAATCGTTTTATATATTTTACGCGAGATAGATTTTAGCTCGTTTGAATAAACGCCTTTAAAAAAGTAAACATATTGTTTCCAGTGTTTGATGTTTGATACGTCATATGATCATTTGACAATAATGATCAACATTATTGTGATGTCTTTTGTTAACAGATGAAAGAGTAGTGGCCGAACCTTGAGAATATGGATAATTGTGCTGAAAGTGGACTTCATGCCAGCTCCTGTCATTTTGTGTCTACTTTGCAGACCAGCATGTTCTTTCAAAGTTAAATGATCAAGGGCTGGCAGATATTATGAGGAATACTGTGTTGAAAGTGCTTAATTTAGGTAGTAGATTTGTAAATGATAACAAAAAATCAATCATGCAATGTAATCAATGCTTTCTTTTTTATTAAGCTACATACAGAATGGAAAGGCGACTGGGTACGTGCAGTAACATTATAGTACAAGTACCATGGCAACCTAGGTACAGGAGAACAATGGTAACGAAAGGTGTGGGAGAACCATGGTACCGAAAACCATGGTCATAGTACCAAGAACCATGGTACCGAAAACCATGGTCATAGTACCAAGAACCATGGTAACCATAGTACCGAGAACCATGGTACCGAAAACCATGGTACCGAGAACCATGGTAACCATGGTACAGAGAACCATGGTAACCATGGTACCGAACACCATGTTAACACTGAACCATGGTTATCATACTTCGGTGTTACCATGGTTTTCAGTACCATGGTTACCATGGTTCTTTGTCCAAATTACCATCCACCATGAGAACCATGGTAACCATGGTACTGAAACCATGGTTTTTACATGGTACATTTTTGTAAGGGAAGAAATGACCCAAATCAGATGGTTATTTCTGTATAGTCAGTAGTAAACATTCTTAAGTGATTTCAGCACCAATTCTTCCTTAATTTCATGTTCATTTCATGTTCCTTTAATAAAAACAAAATATCTAGACTCTAAATAGACCTAGTGACGGTAGCCTAGATCTAGTCTAGTATCTTAATTACAACAGGAACACAAGTGCATGATTACCCAAACTTTTATCATTTCTGTTTGAAACGGTTACCAATGCCCAGCAGTACTCGGCTAGATGTTTCCATATGTTTTGTTATATTTTACCATATATATTTCACCATAATGTACTGTATTTTGGAAGTGAAGAATTACTAGAAAGAAATTTGAGTGCCACCAAGTTTATAAACATGTAGACTAGATCTAGAATCTAGTCTACATGTAGGTCTAGTCTATCTCATCTAAGCTTTTGTGAGAGTCTTCTATTAGACCCCGTTCTCACTCACTTTGAGAGCGCTCCAAGTTAGACCGCTCCAGACCGCTCCAGAGGAACGGGTCTTGAGGAACGGTTTGCGAGCGTTCACACTCCGAGCAGTTTTTATGGCTCAAACCGCTCCACGAGTCAAAGTGGTCTTGTTGCTATGGCAGCTCAGGTAGGCGGGTCAATTTTTTCGCGCGCGGAATCCAAACCGTATGTACCGTACTACATGTTTCGCACGCAACGTCAGTAGCTCACTTCCGCTCAAAGTACGCTTTCCGTTCACATTGCACGTTAGAGCGCTCTGGAGCGCTCTTAATAAGACCCGCTCCTCAAGACCACCTCGGAAGGTGGACTTCTGGAGCGGTCCAGAAGTCCACGTTCTCACTCACGTAAGAACCGCTCCTGAGGAGCGGGTCTTAGTTAGAGCGCTCCAGAGCGCTCCAACGAAGTGAGTGAGAACGGGGTCTTAGACCCCCTACTGGCCCTATAGTCCTAGATCTACCATTTCTTTTTCCAATGTTCGTCATGATCAAAACATTTGTTTTATTGCAGCTAACCTCACGGGTCAATGTCGCTATTCATAAGGTCCGCTATTCATAAGGTCCGTTATTCATAAGGACCGCTATTCATAAGGACCGCTTTTCATAATTGGAGAAAAGGGTCATTATTCAGAAGGTTCATTATTCATAAGGACCGCCATTCATAATCAAAGAAGAGGGTCGGTATTCATAATACGAGAAGAGGGTCGCTATTCATAATGCAAAATCGGGGTCGTTATTCATAAGGGTCGCTATTCATAATAGGAGAAGAGGGTCGCTATTCATAATACGAAATGAGGTTCGCTATTCATAATAGGAGAAGAGGGTCGCTATTCATAATAGGAGGAGAGGGTCGCTATTCATAATAGGAGAAGAGGGTCGCTATTCATAATACGAAATGAGGTTCGCTATTCATAATAGGAGAAGAGGGTCGCTATTCATAATACGAAATGAGGTTCGCTATTCATAATAGGAGAAGAGGGTCGCTATTCATAATATGAGAAGAGGGTCGCTATTCATAATAGGAGAAGAGGGTCGCTATTCATAATAGGAGAAGAGGGTCGCTATTCATAATAGGAGAAGAGGGTCGCTATTCATAATAGGAGAAGAAGGTCGCTATTCATAATACGAAATGAGGTTCGCTATTCATAATAGGAGAAGAGGGTCGCTATTCATAATAGGAGAAGAGCTATTCATAATAGGAGTAGAGGGTTGCTATTCATAATACAAAATGAGGGTCGCTATTCATAATAGGGTCACTATTCATAATATGAAATGAGGTTCGCTATTCATAATAGGAGTAGAGGGTCGCTATTCATAATACGGGATGAGGGTTTTTATTCATAAAATGAAATAGGCCTAAGCAATATCCAAAATGCTCATAACAAATGGAAATATTGGACGGAGGACACCCCCAAGGCGACACATGGCCCTGAATATTTGTCTTGTTTTTAAGTAGGTTTGAAATTTGTTATCCAATGGTATAAACATAATTGAGAATTTAAATCAATAACATTTGAATCATGAAACATCCTCAAGCTCACCCCCCCCCCCCCCCCCCCCCCACACCCGCCGCCTTCGCCTTTATGATGACGACTCGGACATTCAGGTAGCGGACCTTAATATTTATTTTCGGGGGGGGGCTGAGGTGGTTTCCTTATAATATATATGTTCTTGTCACCAAAGTAAATTTTCTTAAGTTTGACTATCAGTTGAGGGGAGGGGGGGGGGGGGGGGGGTTGCACAAGGGGGACAAATTACGATAGGATTATGTGTGTGTTATGTTTCCCTTTTTTGTCACCACTGGAGCGGGGGAAATATATTAGCTAGATTAGGGGGATGTATTTTTATATAATTATCAAAGCTTAAAAGAAAATATAGGCCTACTTTAAAAAAAGACATAATAAAGGGGACGCCACCGTTTGCATAATGCTTTACGGTCGCAAAATCGTATC